>JAUMHH010198745.1:0-13529 GCA_032359455.1 Chlamys rubida | reverse complement strand
TCAAAACGTCTTTATGTTATGTCAACACGTCTTTATGTTATGTGGAAACTTCTATATGTTATGTCAAAACGTCTTTAAGTTATGTGGAAACTTCTTAACGTTATGTGGAAACTTCTTTATTAGTCAAGTAGTACTGTTGTTGTGCAATATAACTTTATACTAAACATTCAATCGACTCAAATCAAACATCAAAATGATGGAGGCCATTTTGTCTAAGTTGGGAATGGAGCTTCTAATTCAGAAATTTAAAGATGAAAAAATAGTCCCAGCGAGATGTTTCCGACATTAATGACGAAGCTTTGGACCTGAGTTTGGAAAAGCTCCTTACAGAATTTCCTCGGTGCGGGGAACAAATGCTGAGGCATCTATTATCCACCAAAGGGATAAAGGTATATGTACAATAATATAATATAAGCGAACAGAAAGACAAAACTGGTTAATAAGAATAATCTTTATAACAAACCAAATTCTTGTCTAGAGTAAATAAAACGAGTTGACCCTAAAACCCTCATAGTATCTGTTGATTCTTTATCAGAAAGGTACACAATAAGTTCCATCGAACTTGCCCGCTCGCCCCTGCGTACCGTAAGCGGAGTTGCAGCAGTCAATCAAATCTTTAATTACAGGTTTGATTGGTTAACCGATTTCACCGAAGCCACGCCCTCAACAATCATGATCTGCAATTGACACATTTTAAAACATTAACTCCATAAATAATGACATGACCGTTATACTTACTTAAGAATCACGTACATTCTATCTGTTCTTATTATCCTTGTACTTTTCCAAGAGGTCTCCGTGTACCCATATCTTTTGTTTTTATATTGCCTTTGTTTTATTGACTTTGAGTTTGAATTACGATTATGTTGACGCTTCGGTATTCTCCTTTTACTCTACACTTGGAAACAATCAGTGTGTCGGTAGATTCACCAATAGCAGAGATAATTGCTAATGTTTAGTTCCGTTCTGCTAACTTTCCAAATCGCTCCTGCTTCAATATTGTTTTGAGTTTCAAAACACCCCCCATACACTCACACACACAAAAACCCACCAAAGCGATAAAGCGAAAAGACGCCAAACCGAGGGCGAAAAGACGCCAAAGGATATTCTCACGATACACGAAACGTATGTAACTGTGCATGGATCAATCGGATCGGCATGATTAAAGATTTAATTGACTGCAAAAGGCTTATCACAGTAAATCTCCAGTTCATACGATGATGTTGCTTTAAATATCTGATATAACTTACAAAACCATATAGATATATCTACATAATGTAACAGAGGTCATTATGTTTAATGCCTCCGCTAGGGATCGAACCCGGAACCTCCGGATGATTACTAGTCCGACGCTCTACCGATTGAGCTAAAGAAATTATTTAGCTGAAATTTCTTTAGCTCAATCGGTAGAGCGTCGGACTAGTAATCCAGAGGTCACTGGTTCGATCCCTAACAGGCCATTAAAAATAATGACCTGTTACATTTACCTATGCAAGGACATATATTCCTTTATTCAGATTACACGATCCCGTCTGCGAGAGGCCCTACACAGAATTGATAGTGATGGAATAGAAGAGAGGAAAAGAAATAGGCTACACAGGAGAGTTTACAACGTAGCCGCCCCAAATCACTTGTGGCACGTGGACACCAACCACAAGCTTATAAGATGGAATTTTGTAATAGCAGGTGGCATTGATGGTTTCAGCCGTTTTGTTGTGTTTCTTAACTGTGTTGACAACAATAAAGCAGAAACAATATACACATGCTTCAGATCTGGAGTGCTCGAATATGGTACACCTCTTAGAGTGCGCTCAGACCAAGGTTTGGAGAACTTTAAAATAGCAGAATATATGGCTGAATCTAGGGGTCTTGACAATTTAGGCATGATTGTTGGCAAGAGCACACATACTCAGAGAATAGAAAGACTATGGAGAGATGTTTTTGAGGGAGTTTTGTCGTTCTTCTATGACCTTTTCTACTTCATGGAAGAGCAAGGCATGCTTGATCCACTCAATGACCTTGATCTATATGCACTTCATCACGTGTTCAATCGAAAAATTGACAATAATTTGCAGATGTGGCGTGATGCATGGAATAGGCACAGGGTGCGAACCGTCAAAATGTCACCTGCCTGCTTATTCACAGCCGGCTCAATTAACACTCCGGTGCCTCCAGCGAATGAAAGCAACGTTGATCCAGGGGAAGATATTGAGCAAGAGCAAGACTCCAGGCCAACTCTACTTGCTCCTCAGTTTGAATTAACAGAAATATGCCAACACCAACTGGCCTTACAATGCCCAATCAACTGGCCTTACAATGCCCCTGGCCTTACAATGCCCAATCAACTGGCCTTACAATGCCCAATCAACTGGCCTTACAATGCCCAATCAACTGGATTTCTGCTGATTATGGTATCGATATTTATGAAAGAGCAAGAGCAATATTATTGAATTCTGACTGAAGTTATGGTACTAACTGTATCAGTGGTAGTGAGTATGTTTTGCCACCGTGCTCTCACACTTGGTCAGCATGCATACAAGCATCTACGCATGATATAATTCACCAATGTCCTTCTTACTTGTTTTGATGTTTATTTTTAAGTTGATCACTGGTATAATTGAAAACATCCAGCCTATCAGCTGTCTTAAGTAATATCATAGTACTTAGTACTACTGTCTTGACACACCGTTTCTACTAGAATGCATTCACATTTTGTATAGTGAAAAAATAAATTGATAGTGTGTAATACTTCTAAGGCTGTATGTCAAAATTGAAACAAAATATTAAAATATTAAGCCAGGCTTGCCTTCGCAACATTTGTATATATTATGAATGATCTTGAGGGATTTCCTGACTAATTAAAGTAAAAAATTAATCAATTTGAGGTCAAATTTACATTTTGGGGTACTTCAACAGAAGATATCTGTCTGATATTCATATATAATCAGAAATAATAGACCAAACTTCACTAAACATTGTTTTATGAGACATTTTAAAAAAACACACGCTGCAATTAGACGTTAGCGAAACCTTAAGCATTAAATTGTTACCTTTTGTCCGTTACAGTCCTAGAACTATGGACAGGATTTCAGACAAATTGCATAACCCGTTATCCTGCGATAGTTGTAACCCGCAATCACGTGATAGCGGGTTATGCTTATTTGTCTGAAATCCTGTTCGGAGTTATAGGACTGTAACTGACAAAAGATAACAGTTTAACGCTTATATTTACTTTTTTTATCATTATTGAACTGGTATTCATTCTTAAATAACGTACTTGCCCATGAAATTTTAGGAAGAACTTTGATTAATTCAACAGCGAACAGCCAGCAAATGTCTTGATCTCCAACCCAAAGATTGTAATGGCAACGACCTCAACCAACTGTGACGCCATAATTGCCCGACATCACAAAGACCATTTCAGAGTTATAGTCTTGTAACTCTGAAATGGTCTTAGTAACGTTATATATAGGCGCAACAGGTTATATAGTGGCATAACAGTGCAAATGTAAATATATACAAATATATAGCGCGCATTATGTCTGCCTGCAAACCCTGCGTCATTCATATACTATAATTGTATACTGTAAATGCCATCTCAACACGGTTCAATGCTTAAATATTTACATTTGCTCTACATCTTGTCAATGCCATGCATATAATACAATATGAGACTAAAACATTTGGCCAGGTGACCACTATTAACCATCTGGACTAGGATTTAAGATAAACAAATTACAAAGAGTAAAATATGTGTATAACAACTTTTATTACAAAATGGAACTTTCAACTTTATTTCAACTTTATAAATCATCCAACATTGCAACCATGAGCAAGGCAGTTACTTTCTATAACAAGATGCCTGATATTATACCTGTTTTAATCACCTGGTATATCAGTCTTTAAAGCTAAACTTAAAATTTAGGACAACATAGATATTAGGTACCAGGTACTCCACGTTGCTGTCATTTTAAAGTGTTATTTCTTTTTTGAGGGGTATATACACACATTTTATGATGTTTTTAATTTTAAGTCCTCGAAATTTCCGCCATGAAAATGTTTAAAAGTTGGCAAGTATGCTGTCAGATGTTCACTGAGTATTATCAAAACAACGAAGCTTAAAAATCTCCTCATCTTTACGTCAGTCCAAAATAGGTGTTGCTAAATGCAAAGTCAAATAAGTTGAACAAGAAGCTGGCATCTGGAACGTCTTCTCTGCTGCTGGGAATGGTCAAATTCAATCTATTGATGCACGTGTTTGATGTAGGCACGAATGACAGACTCTCAACAAACAGGATGGATGGCTGCATGGTGAAACCGAGGACTGGTTCCTCATCCGTCCCTGTTGCAAACTGCAGAATTTTACCCAGATCCACCCCCCCTCTGCGTCCACCTGTAATGACAACATAAAGTACACATGTAGTATACACAACAAGTCTGCTATAATTTTTGAGCTGTGAAAGTTTATATTGACAACTGTCTAATGATAAGAATCAGTCAACTATAAAAATTGATCATTTGATTTAATCAATGACTGGTCCAGTATCCTTACTTTAATATGTATATCCTTCAATAAGCCCAGGGGGTGGGACATAATCTCTAACTCCAAGTAGGGGGTGGGACATAATCTCTAACTCCAAGTAGGGGGTGGGCTTATTACAGGACAAAGTCACAATGAAATAGGATTTGTTGACATTTTTACAAAACTGTAGGAGGGATGGGCTTATTGACAGGCATGTACTTATTTTCGATAAATATGGTATGTATATTATGACGTCACCGAACGTGACCATGATATTTGCGATAACATGCATGTAATATGACAAAGTTTAGTTTAAACTTTATTTTTGTTCAAAACATTACAGTAGTACAAATAATATATATTAAGGATTCGAAAACAAGTTACATAGTACTTACATTAATTTGTCTCCTCATATGACAACGTTTGATCAAAAATCTACAAGTCACTATAAATATGAGTATCCTTTAAATCAGTCAGACCAAGTTTGGTACAGTGGCTTCAAAACAAAAAGTTATCAAATAATGGCCAGGTGATAAAATGATACAGTGTTAGTGCCAAGGCCACGTGAACTAAGAAGTGCCCATAATGGTACATCAAATTACTTACTAGCTGCCTCTCTCATGTACTTTAGGTACATGGCATATACCCCAGATTCTAGTGCCCTTCGATTTGAACCTTCCGGGCTAAATACCGGTTGTAGAAGGTTGGAAAGTTTTTTGAATGTGAGTGGCATCTGCGTTCCTGGGGTAAATAGGTGGACAAGGGCAGGCAGCTGGACTGTCAGCTGAAAGATACGATAATAAATGCATTACATTTTTACCAGTGAAATATCAGGAATTATTTATTTAAAAAGTGGCATTTCTCACTGCTGTGTCAGTGAGAAATATAAACATTAGAGGCCAATGGGGCCTGCATCGCTGTTTCAAAAAATGATTTTCCCCTGGGGATCTCCACTTATGAACCAGGGACAGGATCTCCACTTATGAACCAGGGACTAAGTTCCCAAAGGCGGGGATGTACCTTCTTCCAAAGACGTTCCGAAATAAATTGGTCCAAATTGGATGTGCGATTCAGGAGGAGTAGTGTGTAAAAGACTAAATTGCCAAAAATACCCCAATTTGGGCTCCGCCCCTCACGTCCCTCGGAGGCCACAGACGTCATTTATACAAAATAGGGTTCCCGTCTCCCAATGATGTTTCATAACAAATTCGGTCAAAATCAGATAAACTGTTCAGGAGGAGTTAGCGATTTAAAGGCTAAATTATCAAAATTACCCCTTTTGGGCCCGCCCCTCAGTCCCCTTACGGGCCAGACTTCATTTAAACAAAATATGATTCCCCTCTCCCAAGGATGTTCCATAACAAATTTGGTCCAAATTGGATCATTGGTTCAGAAGGAGTTGGCTTTTAAAAGAAAAAGTTGGACGCCAGACAGACGCTGGACAGATGGACGGACGACAGACAATGGACGCTGCGGTACGGCATAAGCTCACTTGCCCTTCGGGCAGGTGAGCTAAAAATATAACTTTCTCTGATTCGAACCAATGAAAATACAGAATACACCAATGAATATAATAAGCAATCGGAAAGCTCGAAATGTCCCGTGTTCTAAGCTGTCCTTGATTATGACGTCATAGAAGTCTGACGTCATAAACTGAGTTACATTATATACATAAATACTACATTCATTTAGTGGGTGAAGGAATGTTAGCCTATGGTCACCCAGTAAAAAATTAACAATGTGTCTTGACCAATCAGATAACAGAATTTTCCCATGACGTATACATGATAAATTAACAAGAGGCCCAAAGGGCATGTATTTCTCACCTGGCTTATAATATAGAAGCAATCAAACAAAGTAAAACGTTTGACAATGTATAGATTTACTATTGTGAATTCAAACCACCTGCTGATGCTTCCAACCAAATATGGTTTATCTCATGAAATACATCACTAGTAATTTAAGTAATGTGTCTGAACCACGGCTTAAATCCCGCTCACAGGGGATCAGTCCTTCCATTTATTATACAATTATAAATCGCTACCATATAAGGATGTTTCCAGTCTAATATGGTTATTATTCATCATACATTCAAAGGAATGGTCGTTTAGGCAATTTTGCCAATAGGCCACGTCTTAGCCCCCACCAGAGGGTCAGCCCCCACCAGAGGGTCAGCCCTCTGTTTGAACAATTTTGAATTCCGGGACACCATATATATACATATATATATATAAAAGGATGTTTCCAGCCAAATGGTGGCGTTCTCTCCTCTGTACAGTAAAAAACAGGCACTGGGGTATGGCATTAACTCTGCAATACACCTAACAATATTGGCCCAGTAATACACATTTATTGTGTCCGACATTGGTTTTTACTTGCTTGAGGACTTTTAGCAGGAGTTTAGTAAATGTTAGTCAAACAGAATGAGTTGTTCTCCTAATAAATATAAGAGAGGCTTGACAGCTGTGGATACCTTTCAATTTACCAAAATTCCTATGGTCTGGGAGAAAACAATCGGACAACAAAACGGTGTAACAATAATTACCTGGTATATGCCAAGAGCATCTAAGCCACTTCGAAGATCTTTCACAAATGCTCGTGGAGTTTCACTCATAAAAATTTCTTCTATGAGGTCTGCAGAGAAAATTCTTGGCAGTTTTCCATTTTGTAGCAAACTCAGAGCTGTAAATATATATTTCAGAGTATTAACAAAACTAGAACACCACTGACAGGTCAGCAATTGCCCTGCACTGGATAATTTCCTAGTAATAAAAAAGCAGAAGCCACACTGATCATCTTGGATTTTGGAATATATATTGGTCAATTTTCATTAAAACCTGATATAAATTCCTTTCATAGATATATTTCACAGAAAGCAGCTAGCAGCCAATCAGAATGCAGAATGCTGCAAATGGTGCTAAAATCTGTGACATGACCCATCTGGACCTTTCAAACATGACGTCATAATTGAAATAACGTCACCTCATTGGCAACGCTTTGTTTCGGGATCAGCCATCTTGTTTTAGACGTCAAGTAAAGTACTGGTCATTCTGTCTTCCTGTGTAGCGTTTTGCACTCCCAAGAATTACGTACAACAATGAAAGTACGATTGTCATATTATGTGTGCAACATGTCCATTGATATATATATTGATCCATTAGAATATTGCTTGATTCAATTCCAATTACTTTAGCACCGTATGAGAGCGCGAGGCTGTATGTAGTCACTGCCGAATATAGGATTAGCTGTAGTTTATTTGGCCACTTGTTTTGCGGCACTCCTGGTGCTCGTTGCGGCTTGCCGGATAAATAACAGTAATTAGCTACCTGTACACACACTAGCCTACAGTGAGCGTCAGTCATGCATTCAGGAATTTACACTGTTACCCGAGCCATTATATTTGTGCCGGTGGCAATAAATAGTACGCCATATGGTTTTGGGACCTTTGTATTTCAAATGGTATGGCGGATGTCGATATATATAGACAAAACCACACATATATGTTGATCTGAGGAGTCAGATTGCATGAGTTTGTGGCGCGGAGAAGTGCGATACACGAGTGATATTCCCTCCGCGCAACAAACGAGTGCAATTTGACTCGTCAGATCAACACATATGTGTGGTTTTGCTTTTATCACATGCCTAAACCCTATTGTAGCATTGGTAAATATTATTTTGATAGATCATTGATATGTAAACAGTATTACTATGATAGGTACATACCAATGATTTTTCCTAAACCAGTGTAATCAGTTGACCATTCTCTGACTGGATCAAAATAGTCATCCTTCATCTGTCGAAGAACCATAGCAAAAAATTCTTTTCTTGGTCCTCCAAAGTCCACTGCTGTCTGTACAAAATAAAAGAGTAAAGAAGTGTGCATGCATGTGTTTTATCATACAAAGGCAAAACAAACTAAAAAGATGGCTGAATGGACAGAAAGAGCTCTGAGTCTCAGTGTGATGGAGAATTCAAGTGAATTATGTATGATTCGATTTTGAACTTTGCCTTGTGATTGCATTTTTGTGGTAAATAAGGCCGATAAAAAATTGAAGTTAATTTTTTAAAACTTTTTTTTCAACATGCCTGAAGTAAACCAGGTGGGAATATATAAAATATACCAATTGAAAGCCTGGACCATCCCATACAGGGCATAATTTAGATAATCAATAATTTTTTCCCAACTTGCAAATTACTGAGCTGGAGTATATATATGTATACATAAGTTGAGCATTACATGCATAGGGTCCCTATATGACCCTGCCAACAGTTGCTAACGGCCATTTAATACAGCACTTCTAGCTCTATTCGTCATCTATTAAATCACCCCCTCCCCTACAAATACAAGCTAGTAGATAATGTTGTTTTCGAGATATTGAAAGCAAATTTGACATTATAATCAAGCAGATAATCTGATGGTTTACTTTCTGGCAGTGTATAAATTCAAACATAAAATTTCTTTTCTTTGACGCTTATATTTACCTCTCCATAAAACTGAACCTCAAGACACACGCGTAGATTTGTAACTGCGTCAATCTCTGCCATTGCTGACTGCAGCAATTGATCCCTATCAACCAGGATAAAATTTGTTTCGCCTTCTATCTGTGCACTGTCCTGTTCAATATCTAGCTTTCTCCCACATACAATCTTCGACTGACACACCCTAAGAATGGCCACTTGATCACTGAAGTTTTCTTTTTGACATTCTTTAACACACTCAGCTACAATGTCCATTATTTCAGATCCGGAGTTTTGGTTACTGATAAGTTCTTGCTGTTCAGGTACAATATTCAGAGTCTCTGATACTTGGTTATGAATTGACAGTTCTGGCACAATGACATCCTCTGCAGTTTCTGTTACAATGGATTCTGTAATTTGATTATCAGATGAAGTGCAATCACTGCAATGAAAGATATGCTCCCTCAAGTCGCAAAGTGAACATTCTGTTTGACAATGGCTGCATTCCGTCTTCATAAAACTACCTCTTTATAAGGACTTGTTTTTATAACACTGTTATTTCATGTTATGAAGGGCCATCCAAGACAGCACCAATGACCACCGGTACTGTGTCATCAGATACAGGAAGTTCTAAATTTGTTTGGATCGGACGGATGTAGACTTTGGCCTGGCTGCCAACAATTTGGCGAAGACTTTCAATGTCCCATTTGCAGTTTAGCAGTTTTAATTATCTGCAATTTACTTGTACATTGTAAAAGTGCAAAGCCTCCAACTTTTTTTTAACTGTTTGAAGCCTACTTCTCCGGTCAGAGTACTGTACACCACCTCCTCATTATCATCTACTTTGAACTGGATTTTCTTCAAACCCAATCCAGCAACCTTCTCCGATGATGATGGCGATCGTGTCGCAGCGCTGTCCGATAGGCAAAAAAATCGTCCTGTCCATGTCCTTACAGCTGGTTGTCCTTTTCTGGGTAGACTTCTTGAACCACTCCTTGAAGGACGAAATAGTTGTGAAACTGAAATAAAGTAGAAACAAATATATCAACATCAAATTATCAGTACCAATTTATGTCCCCTGCCTGACCTAACAGATTTTTATGAAAGGGCCACAAGAGTTACACGTATATCCATTTGTGCATGTATTTGTCCAGATTTTCATTAAATGCAATAAATGGCCACTCAAAGTCAGGCAGATTATATTAAGTTGATTTTGTATTTGTCGCATACTCGAAAAGTACATACATGGGCGTATTGCCGAACAAATATGATAACTGACATGTGACAGTGTGTTTAAATTTAACATGCCTCACATGTGTTCTATCCAAGGACATAGATAATCTAATTCCGTGGTTCTTAACTATCCAAATAATACAAATGATATATTAGCTTGCTCACAAACCACAAAATAGACTAGAAAATATGAAATATGGTATTGATCTGACGATTGATCTATCATACAACAAAATGTATAAAGGAGGAACAATATGCTATATAAAAATACCGATATTCACAAATACGCGCGGTTTCACTTTGCACCGAAAAGTAGGCATTTCTCAATCAACACGTGTTTCAACAAAATACAACATTGTTCCACCTGAATGGACCACCTCCACAAATTCCATAAACATGTGTCAAATACATGCAAATACATGTGTTACCAAAATAGCATGGGGACGGGAAAGAAACTTACTCCGTAGGGGGTCCTATCCTTAAATTGATTCTTCTAAATATAGCGTGAAGTCGCCTGGACTCAGCCATGTTTTCTACTCTAAACCAATGCATCATGGGTAATTTGAAACCGAAAGTGAAAGCTGCATAGCACAAACCAAGAAAGATAAGTCACACAGAATACAATTAATACAACGGAATATTATATGTGGCATCAAAGTTGTTTACCTGTACCTTCCTTCAAATATTCGGACCCTAGGCTAGGCCTACTGGCAGATACACGGAACTGTCGCCGATTTGGCGGGAGTTGTGTTCGTCGGACTTTTTTTCAATTATATAAATATGTTAGGCCTAATGTAAGCACCATATATTTATCCAATTTCTACGTCATGTCATCAACATGTATTTTGATTCTAACATAGACTTTAGTTTCAATCATAAAACCTTTTTTTAAGTACTAACCACTTCGTCTTGTTGAACTTGTCTCAGACGTCTGCACCGCCTCCTCCAGCGACCGGTTGACCTCGTCTCTAAATCTAGCCCGGTCTCCAATTGTTTGGAGACCGAGCGTCTTTAACTCCTCGTCGGAGAGCCCCCGACAAACACCGACATTGTCGACACGTTGTGATTCGAAATTGCGACCCAAAGCCCCCAAACCAATTTCAGATAGTAAATTTTGTATGGATTGCGCCATTTTTACAAAAATCTGCGTCATAACATGTTTGATCACTGTAAAATCTAGGTTAATTAAATGTTTAGTATAACGTAAGGACGTTTTGACATAACATAAAGACATTTTGACCTAATTTAAATGTGAATATGTTTTGACATCATGTAAAGACGTTTAGGCATAACATAAAGAGGTTTTGACACAACATAAAGAGGTTTCGACATAACGTAAAGAGGTTTCCACATAACGTAAAGAGGTTTCCACATAACGTAAAGAAGGTTTGACATAACATGAAGACGTTTTGACATAACGTAAAGAGGTTTCCACATAACGTAAAAGAGATTTGACATAACGTAAAGGTGTTTTGACATAACATAAAGAGGTTTTGACATAACGTAAAAAGGTTTTGACACAATATAAAGAGGTTTTGACATAACGTAAAGAGGTTTCCACACAACATAAAGAGGGTTTGACATAACGTAAAGCAATTTGACACTATAAGGCAGTAACGGCGTTCCATAGCCTTCCTATCACACAAAGAAATAAAATGTTTCCCAGTGAGATCATGATGTTGACCATACAACTCTATAGCTAGTCTTCATCAACCTGCATATTTGGAAAACCTTTGTTGTAAGTTTGTCCGTCAGCAGTCGACAACTATCATGGAAATAATAATAGCATTCGGGGAAACCCGGCCTTAAATTTCGAAACAATTCCAACATGTAATACAGTAGGGGAAGCACATATGTTACTATCAAGAAATGGAAAATTCAAGATAAAAAAATCGAAATCGCCAGGTTGTCGTACAGCTTAGTAGTAAGCCTCCCATGTTGGTCAAATTGTAAGTAAAGATCGAGGGAATCAGCTGACGTAGAAGAGCCTCGATTTCAAACTCGGGATACTGATAAGCTCATGAATGAATTCAGCCTCATATGAAATCAAACCGATTATAGAAGGTAGCGCAATTTGTTCCCATTGGAATGTTTTGTCTACTGAAAACCATTGCCAGGCAGTTTGACATCGAATTCAATAAAGCGTTTGTCAGTCACCAAGAACTAAATCATTCTCACAACTCTATCCTCAGCATATTTCATATATGCTTTTGTCGTACCTTTGACAAAACATACTCCAAAATAGTCAACAACCATATATTTTATCGCCGTTCGCCTTTTTGGGGGAAAAGGCTATTATAACAAGAAAGCGTAGGCGTTCCTGATAGAAGAAACACTTCTTAAAGAGGGAATGCTGAGATTGATCAAAATATCTTTTAAATTCTTCAAAATACACATTGCATTAATTCCATTTCTGGGGTATACAGCGTCACAGTACGACTATCACCATAATTTAGTGGTACTTAGAATAGTGGTAAGAACTTGAGGTAATAGCTTGTTTGGGTAAGTAGCACAGTCAGCGACAAAGCGTTGTTTCTACTGATTCCTGTGAAGTACTGTTTTGGATACGAACGAGGCAAGTCCTTAGACTCCTTACTTATTTTATTCTTTTGAAAAAATGGGAATGTGTAGTAGGGGTTCCTAGGTTATTAAGCAAGCCTAGTTTTTTTTCGCAAGCAAGCAATTAAATGTACATTTCTCAACGCTATTCAACTTGAAGCTTGATAACCGATTTCAAGATTTAAAGTATAAGCGTGTGAGCGAGCGTTGTTAACGTTCACTCGTCTTGAAGGCCTCCTTTATACGTCCCGCTCTGTTTAGAGCAATATTTCCTTCGTTAAAGAATAACATGAAGGAGGGTACGTCTGCTAGGAGTTTTATTTTAAGAAACCTTTTACATGATATACTATTTCTCGCTAGGTTCTGGGCCTGCTGTGAAGAGGCAATGTCTTTTCCAAAGCAGCGGGATGAAATGGGCAGGCCTGCCTCTTTTCAAGACAAAGGGAAATAAGTGTACGGGCGGTAAGAAAACTCCTGAGAGACAAATAAGTTGCCTTAGCCGCCGTTTTCTGGGCAGATCTTGATCTGTCTGTTCCCGGGTCAGGCATAGGCCTTTTTGGCAATAGGAGATAACACACTGTACTAGCGCAATTGAACTCTTTCATGCAATCAATGCAATTGCAGCACAATGACACGTTTAATGTACATGAATACAATCAAAATCGTTACGGCGTCAACATGCCGTGTTCAAAAAGAACACGCCCACAAACCGAACGGTTGTTTCAGCGTGTCACTCACTGCATCTGGCTCGTCGATT
>JAUMHH010198734.1:0-13530 GCA_032359455.1 Chlamys rubida | reverse complement strand
TACATAGTTGCATAACCATTATATGAAAGTTTCAACGAATTTTGCTGGTTAATTGCGAAAGTGTGGAGCCACCTTAAATGGTACTACTGAAAATGAACTGATTTGACTGATCAAAGTATGTTATAACCTAGTTTGCCAGTAACTAATTTAATATTTATAAAGAGTTATGTTAACTTACCAGTTATTGGTTCTGTTTCCTTCAGATTTCTACAACCTGTACACAAATGTGACATGAGTTTGACCGACCTTCTGGGAGAATTACAGCGAGACCCTTGGCCAGTAGCTCAAGGGAAACGCCCCCTCCGAGCAACTGGAGTAGCCCTCTCCATAGCTGTTGGCTTACTCGAGGTTAATAGACAATGTTTTGGTTGTGTCATATTCATTTTCAAAATCTTAATATAAGTATTATTATCATTATTTAAATACTTCTTCGATTTGTAACTAAAAATTGAATTCCAGAACAGCATTAATTTCATTTTGTAAGGATAACATTTGATAGTGACCTGTCTAATTACTTATTTAAAGGTAGCTAGTTTCACAAATATATTTTGACATTACATGTCTTTATATGTGTTTCAGTGCACTTTCCCGAACACAGGAGCTAGGATCATGCTGTTTATGGGGGGACCCTGTACCCAGGGGCCAGGAATGGTGGTGGGAGATGAGCTCAAGTTCCCCATCAGGTCCCACCATGTCATTGAGAAGGACAACTGCAAGTACATGAAGAAGGCCATGAAGGTAGGAATTACTGCATACAGATAGTGATCTGTTTTAGATGGAGTCTATCAATGAAACCAATTTTTCCAAAGATGATTTCTAAGGGCTGTTCCATAATTACTCATAATGGGTGAGTGGGAGGCAATTGTACTAATTAATATTTTATGGGTGGTGTTTAAACCAGATCTGCCTCCCGTTCTTGATGTTAAATTACTTTTAAGATTTTATGGGTGTTGGGGTCCCTGAAAAAGTGCCTCCGACCCTCAGCTACTGTTAAATCTGGAACAGTCTTAGACATAATGTGTTTCAAAATTGTTTTGGCTAGCAACCATCAATAAAAATGTTTACAAGAACAAATGGTTATATAAAAGATTGTTTTGCACTTTTGAATACAAGTAGAAGTCTGACCATTTGGTATCTGTCTTGTTTTGTAGCACTATGAGGCTCTGGCCAACAGGGCAGCTAACAATGGACATGTTATAGATGTGTTCTCCTGTGCCCTGGACCAGACCGGGCTATACGAGATCAAGTTCTGTTCACGATACACATGGTAAGAGACATTAATCTGTAAGAACAGCACTTTATAAAACTATTAGTGATATGTTAAGTTGGGGATGATGCTGTGTGAAATATATATTTTTAGACAATCTGCAAGACCAGTTGACAAATCTCATGCCTCCTATGACCACAGTAGAAAAAGAATTTTATTTTGTACCTAGATTTTCTATAGAAATGGAATGCAAAGTTTGATTTTAAGTCACAGAAAAGTTGGTCATCATCCATCCTCGATAACCAGGGGTTACGCTCACTTTCACTCTCTACACCCCTGGAATATGTCATAGCACGTGGCTAGCTATTTGATTGGTATCGGGTAAAAAAAACCTGGCCAATCACTAGGCTGATACTTGTCCTTTGAAGATTACAAAGGAGCGACGCCCGAGTTCAACGCCTGTCATTTTTTACCGTTACATCAAAGGAACAAACTAGTCTTTTCATCTCATCCGCAAGGTGCTGCACACTGAGCCTTCGATTTTGTTATGACATATTCCAGGGGTGTAGAGAGCAAAAGTGAGCGTAACCCCTGGATATCGAGGATGGTCATCATCCTAAATGTTAAATTATGTACACTTCATGATTTGCACTTTAAAAATATATGCTTATTGCTTTTAAAATCCTCTAAAAGTGTATTGAAATGATTGAGAATCTCTTATCCTTTCTAGCGGTCACATGGTGATGGGAGACTCTTTCAACACCTCCCTGTTCAAACAAACCTTCCAACGAGTGTTTTCTAAAGATGGTCAAGGGGAGTTCAAAATGGCATTTGGTGCAACAGTAGAAGTCAAGGTAAGTTAAAGAAATATTTGTATTACCATGCTATTTATTGTTCGTAGAGATAGTTGTAAATATTAACAGTTTTCTGTGTTAGGATATATGGCTGTGAACATATTATTGCAGTATCCTATGCCAAGACACCCACAAATTAACAATACCATAAAAAATGTGAATGTTTCAGTTTCTTGGAAGTAGGAAAATAGAAATGTTTGCGCTACCATAACCTTTAATAAAGAGGCTTTCCTAGACTTGTTAATATCTGTTGGGTTGATTTTTAGTTGGTGTTTTGAAAATATGCTTAATTACCTCCTTGCAGACTTCGAGGGAGCTGAAGGTGTCCGGTGCAATTGGTCCGTGTGTGTCGCTGGGTGTGAAGGGGCCGGCAGTGTCAGATACTGAGTTGGGCCTGGGTGGCACCTGTCAGTGGAAGATGTGTGGTCTCTACCCTAGTACCACGCTGGCCTTCTTCTTTGAGGTTGTTAACCAGGTAATATAACTGATGTATTCTTATAGATGGCAAACACGAGTTCATGGTCTTGACATTCGAGAGTGATGAAATCATAAGAATAAATCATAAATATTTCTGCTTTGTTTATTATAATAAGAGGAGTGTGTTGGCTGTTAGGGAATTTTTACACTTACATATTAATCTTTTGTGTATTGTATTATTGAATGTGATGAAATGTAAAAAAGTAAAGATATGAAAAATATTTCCCCTTGTATTGAAATGTTTACTTTATGTCATTTAAAATGTTTCTGTTGTTTTACAGCATAATGCCCCTATACCTCAGGGTGGACGAGGCTACATACAGTTTATCACACAGTACCAACACTCAAGTGGTCAGCGCAGGGTCAGAGTGACCACTCTGGCTAGGAAGTAAGTACAACACCTTTAATACCTTAATATCAATGAATAGGCCACTTTACCACATTTTTCAATCTTATATAAAGTTTTACTCTTCGTGCTACAAGTTTTTTTGAAGTACAGGAACCATCATTCTGCTGGAATTAGTAGAATTAGAAAAGGCATAATGACAGAAATTACTACATACTCCTGTGACACATTATCAGTAGTATTGTATACTACAGCTGGGATATGCTGTTTGTATGTATGTTATTTAAGCTCTTCATTATTCATACTGGCCTGAATTTTTCACAGTTGGGCTGACGCCAGTACCAATATCCAGCACATATCTGCTGGTTTTGACCAGGAAGCTGCTGCTGTACTGATGGCAAGAATAGCTGTGTTCCGGGCCGAAACAGACGATGGGCCAGATGTTTTAAGATGGCTGGACAGAATGCTCATCAGACTGGTAAGGAATCAAAGTATTACCCACATATAACGGTATAGCAGAATGATCAAGTCGGATCATAGCAGTACTGGCTGTGTAATGGTTAGATACTTCTAGTCTGGAGTAAATCAGTTTTACTTTGTAATGGCAGGCTCAGCTACTGGGCAGTAGAGGAATTCTGTCTCACTGCTGACTTAACATTACAATTTTACTCAATTATGTATGTGTATCACTTACTGGGTATGGCACAGCAGACTTTTGCTTATATGCAGATTTGCCTGTCATTTTGTTGTGAACAGGGCAACTCAGATGGTGTTTTATATACTATGATACGTGACTAGATTGACCTGTGTTTTATATACTGTGATACGTGACTAGATTGACCTGTGTTTTATATACTATGACACGTGACTAGATTGACCTGTGTTTTATATACTGTGATACGTGACTAGATTGACCTGTGTTTTATATACTATGATACGTGACTAGATTGACCTGTGTTTTATATACTATGACACGTGACTAGATTGACCTGTTTAAGTCTTTTGTGCAGGCTGTATATACAATAGAAAAATAACACCTGGGAGAAACATTAGTAGCTTTGTTAGACATACAGACCTACTGAAGTCCCTTTAAAAAAGACTTAAACAAGAATGTTTTAACACAACCACATATCCAGCATGCTATGTGGCCATTGACCTTATGTTGTCACTTTCACTACCTTATACATGTTTCTACTTTTTCCTTACAGTGTCAAAAGTTTGGTGATTACCACAAAGACGACCCCAACTCCTTCCGTTTCTCGGACAACTTTTCCCTGTACCCGCAATTTATGTTCCATTTACGAAGATCACAGTTTTTACAAGTATTCAACAACAGTCCCGACGAAACATCCTATTATAGGTACGTTGTAGTAGTTGATAATTCATTATAAAACACCAGTTACTTTTCTCCTAATTTTAGTATTAAGTACACACGATTACTGAGAACACTTAAGTGTAATATTTTCTGAAGGATTGGAGACTGACGGTAATACACTGAGGCCTAAAAGTTCTGAGACATTTCAAATTTGATTTTCAGGCACATGTTGAATACAGAAGATCTGACACAATCTTTGATCATGATACAGCCTATCCTGTATGCTTACTCCTTCAGTGGAACACCTGAGGTTTGTACCTTTTTTTTCAATACTATACATTTTTACAGTTGTACCTTACAATAGCTATATTTTAAGATGAAGTATAAAGTATTCTGGAAAATTACTTATTTCACAGTTCTTTTTTTCCGGAATTTTGATATATTCATGAAACACATTTTATTTAATATCCCTATTTCCGCTACTGCTTTTAAATTGTATTCAGAACAGAATTTTCAATTGATCATTACTCAAATTATCTTTTAAGTCTTAATTTCAGACTGTTTACCTATATATAAATCTGTAAATAAAATTACTGTAAAGCATTTTTTGTTGTTCTGCATGTTTTTTTATCCAGTATTTAGATCATAGTATAACAGAAGAATTTTATGATTTAAACTTGATGAATGTACCATTTTTGTGGTAGCAGTGTTATACGTATACAATGTTAACTTTGTACACTTCCAGCCAGTACTACTGGACACCAGCAGTATCCAGGTAGACAGAATACTTCTGATGGACACGTTCTTCCACATCGTTATATACCACGGAGAGGTAAGAACAACAATTACATATAGATTTTCCATAGGAACAAAATTTGCTTAAACTCTTAAAAAGTTTCTAAGCTCATTCACTTGGGTAGGGGTTGTAGATTTGTAAAACTTAACATGATGTAGACAAGGGATGGTTGGTGGAAAGGGTACATCAAACCCAATCACCAGGAAAGTGGGACAGAATGGCTAAATTTGGGCTAATTAATCATTGAAGTATGAAAATGAGAGTAAAGAAATGAGCCCAAGGGGATTAAAGAAATCGGTTCTTAATCAACATATTTTTTTGCTGTTAAGGTTTGATGTTCTTGAGACAATTTCTTTCCACTAATGAGTTCCAAGAACATTTCATATAAAAGTTATCTGTCCTAAGTAATATTTCATATGGAAGTGATGTGTTCTAATAAATATTTCATGTGGAAGTGATGTGTCCTGTTATTAAAGTAGTATTTGGTAAACATGTGTGTCTAACTTGTGCGACATCTCTGTTAGACAATAGCGCTATGGAGGGAACAGAAGTACCAGGATCAACCAGAATATGAAAATTTCAAGCAACTACTACAAGCTCCAGTAGATGATGCCCAGGAAATTCTGCAGACACGATTCCCAATGCCTCGATATATCGACACTAAACATGAGGGCTCTCAGGTAACACCAGGAACAGTTGTAGAGAGATAGTTTGCTAAAATTTTATTTTGAAATATATTCTTTTTCTCAGATTCTCGACCAAGAATTCACAAAATAAAACATTTAAATAATGAGAATTAAAGCTTTTGCTTTTCAGATCTATTGATCTTTGTTTAAAAATAGTATGTGCGTTTAGGCGTGCAACTTTCGTAATGTTCTTTGTTTTCACTTTTCATTTTAATAAAATCTTGGACTTCTATGACGTTCATTTAAAAATAAAATATTGTCTTTCATTTAGAAGGAAAAAAATGTCAAATTGAAACATAAAAGTTATTTTCTAGTTATGTTGAAATGACATTGTCAATTTACTGACATGTTAGATTTCAAGCTTTTCACATTGAAAATAACAGCCACATGGCTGAGTGTTGAGGCGTATTCATTAAAACCTGTGGAAATGCAGAAAGAAAGAAACTTATCATTTTATAAGATACAAATTCTTTTATAATTATAACATTTAATGATATGCAATATACAGTAATTAGTTCTCACAAATCTCATTTACATATGGTGTCCAAATATTGGGTCTGTATGAAATTAGGGGCTTCTCTCCTAGTTTGCATAGTTTTGGTGTAGACTGATGTAAGTAGTTGATGTAGTTGGATTATTTGCAAAGTAAGGTAATTGTATTAAACCAGGCTAATTCCTACTTTTCAGTCTCGTTTCCTGCTGTCTCGAGTGAATCCATCTCAAACACACAATAATGCTTTTGGATGGGGACAGGTAAGATCAGATTATTTCATGTTGTTGGAAATGTATCTTATAATGATAATAATGCTCTTTTACACAAGTCAGTCCTACCTATAGAACAGTAGCTTTTGGCATATTTTGCAGTGATTTTGATTTGTGTTTTGTTTATCTCGCAAGTTGCCTGTGCTTTATTCAGTTAACACATTCTTTAATACATATGACTCTCACAAATTCATAATAATTATATATCTAGAGCATGTTCGGTTTCTTAACATTTAAACATTTAATTTTGAAGTATTTAAATTTTAAAGTGTTCTAACATGACTATACACTGTTTTCAGAATAATATGTTTTGTCCTGGCATGATATAAAGCATTTGTAATAGCACAAGAGTGGTAAAAACTGAATGTCATAGAAAATCGTAATGAAAATGTAATGTATATTGACCACAACAGACTTGAGAAAATCTTGTCTAAGAAGCCATCAACACTGTAGATAATTTATAATTGATCATTTTAAAGGCGACTTCATCGGTTTGTATTCTCTTCTTCACTGTAGCCTCCAGTTTTTCTATTGTGAAAGGGTGATGGTGCATGATTATAATGTAGTACCAAACTAGATGTTTTATGGACCCATATTATTGTCACGATAATGTAAATTCTCAGCGAGAGTTCCTATGTTGACAGAGTCCCTGTATAGGGATCATAGTTCTGTGTAGGGGTCAGAATTTAGGATCAGAGTTCCTGTGTAAGGGTCAGGATTAAGGGTAAGATTTCCTGTGTAGGGGTCAAAATAAGGGTCCTATTTCCTGTGTTGCGATCAGAGTTTCGGTATAGGTGTCAAAATTAGGGGCTAGAATTCCTGTGTAGGGGTCAAATTTGATGTATTTCAGAGTTCTTGTCATACATGTGCGGACTTTTAAACACATGGTAGTGAGATTTTTTTACCAATTGGTAGAGAAGATCTCAGTGCAAGCATTCTTATGCCAGAATTAAAATTATACTGAATTGTCTTTCATATTGAACAATATCCATTAATTCATTTGTTTACCGGGTGTAGACCTATTTTTAAAAAGTTAAGCATTTTTAATATAACAGACAATGGTAGAGGGAGTTTCTGTGTTCAAGATAAAGACCCTTCAACATAAGGTAACACCACATGTGTGTCCTGTGTAGGGTTTAGATTAGGGGGTCAGTGTTAGAGTTCCTGTGAAAGGGTTAGAGGTCTTGTGTAGAATCAACAGTCCTAGGAAAGGTCGGCACACAATGTTTACTAAAGACTGTCTTTTATGGAATGTTGATCATTTTATCAATAAATTGTACATGTACTTCCTTATATTTCGTTGTCTTATCTCTAATACTGTGGAAGGAGTTTTGTTTATTTTCAGCATGTATTCATTTCTGCATTTACTGTATTTATTGTATTCACATAATCATCATTTACATTTTACAAGGATATTCTGTATTAATTAAACCATATAAGAAAAATCTGAAATCCATGAACTTTATTTTAATAAATATTTCCCACCAAGTAATTTGTAAGATGTAATTGATGTGTAGATAGAGTGGTACTAACTTTGGTAATGTATTATAACACTACTAACCAGCCTTCCTTGTCACACAGATCATAAGCACTGGTGGGCCCACCTCCGAGGTTTGTCTTAGGGTTATCTTCGGTGGCTGGGATGGGGCGATGTGGTTTATGCATGTTGGTCTTCCCGTAGAAATTAATCTTGCATATTTGTTTTTCAAACAGAATTGAAATATTGTCAAAGTGATGTCACAAGTGAAAAAGTTGAAATTATTAATTTCTTGTGAAATTTGTTCTGAATAATTATATGTAAAGATGATAAGTATTTTTATCAATGCTGAACTAAACTCTGGCCTTGACTTGAGTGGTTGGTAGCTTGGTGTGGCATCCTGAGTGTCGAGACAATACACTAGTACTCAGAATCAGGGACAAAGAAACACAGAAGGATAAGAGCTGGCATGTGTTGCAGCTCAAATGCATATCTACTAGTGGTACAGGGAATATTTGGAAATGGTTATTGCATGCTTGTTCGTATGAATATCAACATTTACTGTGACTTTATTTGGTTACCAATTAACTGGAAACAAAATATTCAAAAACATGTTATGTACATTGTACATGCATAATGAATTTTAAGATCCTCTGGCCTGAACTTACAGGTGACCTTTTTTCTGTGTTGTCAATTATGTCCATACAGAATTGTCAAACAGTTTCTCAAAATTAGCGTGAAATGTTTCCATGGCATCCACTGAATACCGTTTAAGCCATTATGGCAGCCATGGCTACAATTGTGAAGGCTTTTAAATGTATGTGATAAATGAATGTACTCGGTGAGCAATACAGAATCCATGAGGAACATGTCAAGTAGGGATCCTCTCTATGTAATGCATATCTATGTATGTATAACTACTAATGAAATATAGAACTTTATACACTATCTAAATATAGTACATTCCAACTAAAACATTGATTATATCCTATAATCTATTAACAGTATCTTTCCTTGACTTCTGTTTTATCACTATTCATGGCATTTAGATATTTACATTTCACATTATGATATGTTTTAGTTAAATCCTTTAAGGTAGAGAGTCCCAGCACTCAGTTTTGTATCTCCAACAAAGAAGAGTTCCAATTTTATTTTGCCTTTTTCTGATTTGGTGTTATAAATGAAAGATATCTGTATTAGGTTTCTTTTCATAAAACCATCTCGGCTCTGGCACCGGGATTTTATTTTCCCATGCCACTTTTTGATAATTTAACATGGAGCTTATTTATTTATTAGTTATGGGTCATGATATTTTTTATGTTAATACTTTTCTTCAACTTTTCTGGGAACAATTTCAAAATGTTGTTACTTCTGAAAAGGTCTGCAATGTAAAATTGTCATTGTATTTACCATAAATTTAAACTGAAAAAGCCAGTATGCAGTATAAAAGTGATGGGACCCTCTAACATAAGCAGTGATGGTACTTACCAGTAACTGAATAGTTATGTAATTTATCACTCCTTGTTCTACAGGATGGAGGTGGAGCAGCCGTGCTGACAGACGATGTGAGCTTACAAGTATTCATGGAACATTTAAAGAAACTAGCAGTATCAAGCTCCTCCTGAGGTGTAGTGACAAATTAGGACACAAGACTTTGTTTTGAATTAACCGATGTGTGAAGAACTCCGGGACACAATTGAATTAACCAATGTGTGAAGAACTCCGGGACACAATTGAATTAACCAATGTGTGAAAAACTCCGGGAATTTGTGTCGACAAGAGCATCTTCCTTGAACAACAACAAACTCATACAGGAAACAATGAAGTATAAGTATTGGTACAAGCTGATGACGTACTGCTACTTATGATATTATGTTGATAACATATTGACAATATCATTATTACATTGTGTTGATATCACATTGACAATATCATTTTACCCTTTCTTGCAATCACCAAAGTTTACCTGTGATTGTTATGCATGTGATTTATAATGATAAGCCTATATACCCTGTATAAGTGATAGGGTCAGAACCTGTATTCTCATACCTGCATGCTCGTGATGGTGGCATAGATGTTGCCAGAAAGTGTCTGAGTAGACCTGGTGCAGTCACGTATGTGTCCATCTGTGATTGGTCCATCGTGGTATATATCTGTGTGTGATTGGTCCACTGGGACATAACAGTATACATGTGATTGGACAAATTATGCTCTAAAAATGCTTTCCATCAATGTTGTAAACTCAAAATGAAATGGTTAAATATAATTAACTTCATAAAAAATACAATTAAAGTATAACATGTTCATGTGGAAGCCCTTGGAATGTGAGAAATTCAGTGGCTATAGGCAATATTTACTGTAGATGTTAATGTTCAGGACAATTCCTTACCAGGGGACGCTAATATAGCTTGGTTGTATTCAAGAATTCACAATAAGTATGTAATATGTTCATAGTGTGTTTTGATCTTCTCTGAAACCGGTGAATACTGTGTATTCATTGCCTAAATCTCATGTGTCTCATGTGTATGTGAATATATATATGGACAGGGATATTTCAAACATTTTAAAAGCAATATTGAGAATGAGTTACCTGGAACTGTATATCACATAATTATGCTATTTTTCATAAGTGAATGATAACAGATCTAGATATATGCACATTTACAAAGATAATGGTCAAATTCTGGGTAATTAGAGCTACCTCAGCAAAGGAAAACTGGGATTGAATGGAGGCAGGGAGACACTTTCATATACAGGGTACATCTCCATATTTGTGATTGCCTATGAATTAAAGTGAAATATGCCTCTTGTATGATGTAAGTGATTTATAGTGTATAAGTTTATCAGTGGTTGTAAATGTGTACGGTATGTTGTAGACGGAGAATGACTTGTATAAAAGCTGGTCTGTCAGTGTTTGTGTGTATGTTGTAGACGGAGAATGACTTGTATAAAAGCTGGTCTGTCAGTGTTTGTGTGTATGTTATTAGGAGCATTATGACTTGTATAAAAGGTGAGAAACACAGGTGAGGTTGAGAGGCCGAGTTCGGGTAATTACTAAGCATTAGTATTACACAGTATGTTGAAAGTTGGTAATAAATATGTAAAACATTAGATCTGAGATGATCAAGTTGTAAAAGGGCTAACCTAAAGTGGCTACTGGTTCATCCTCCGAGATAAAGTTAGCATCTCTTCAGTAGCTTCAAATCATCAAGTACTTGTAGTTAAATCAAAATGAAGGTCTCTGGTGAGTAAAGTTTAAAATTTGGTGCAAATTGTCATACTATGGTGCAAATTTTGAACATACTGTGTATTCTACTCAATTAAGCCCTACAAGGGTAGATGTTGAAACATTTACTGCATATTGATCTACGATTATTGATGTAATGTAGTTTTTACAGATACTTCTGGGGAAATACCACACCCAGTACAAAAATTTACCAAGAATTGATGCATATTGTGCTTGTTTTATTTTCTGTTGAATGATTTTAACATTTGTTTTCATGTTTTGTTGGCAAATAATCATTATAAATGTCTAGTATTTTTTACTATAAAATATGACAACAGTCAATTGTGGATGTACATGTATTTATTACTTGAAAGAAAAGAATGAAAGCAATTTTCAAACTAAAATCTGTTTATCTTTTCTTTTGTTGTAATTTGGTTGAAAAAGTATCCTATACATCTTCAGGTAATTAGTTAATAATATATTGGTATGAAGCATTCTTTAACATCAGCTAAGTAACAGGCACTTAGGAATCAAATTCAGGGTTAGAACAATGTAAACTAAGCCCCTTTGGGCGGATTAAACCCCACTGTTTATAAAAAAAAAATTCGTCAACACCATCTGAGAATGCCTCCAACCAAATATGGTAAATATCTGTTCCATATCTCAATTGGAGAAGATAAGTAATATGACTGAAGAACACCATTTTTAGCCCACCATCATCAGATAGTGGGCTATTCAAATCACCTTTCGTCCGTGGTCTGGCCCTCCGTAAACAATTCATGTTAGTGGTTTTTTCTCAGAGAGTACATTAGGGACTGATCGGATAGGTGGCCATCTAGAAGTTGGAGAGTTAAAGTTTGTTAGCACTATTTCTCAGGAAGTACTAAGGGATCATTCTCAAATTTCACAATTTCAATGGTCTCTTAGTTACCAATATCACATTTTGAGACTGATCAGAAAACCAAGGTGGCTATCTTGAACTTAATTTGAGAGTTAAAGATTGTTAGCACCATTTCTCAGAAATCACAGGAGAGATCTTTCTCAAATTTCACATTAGGGTTTCCCATGGTCTCTAATTATTCATATTTATTTTTGAGACTGATAGGAAAACCAAGATAGCATCAAGATAGCCATTTTGAATTTGACTGTTCAATTTTGTTACCACTATTTTAAACGCATGTTCCCCTTGGTCCCCTATTTATACCAGCATACCAACTTCTGTGAAATAACGAGGGAGGGGAGATGCACCTTCTTACACCTCTCGATGCGGGTTATGATCATAACTTCCTGCATGCATCTGTGAATTGACTCCATAGTTAAGCAGTTGAGGATATTGGCAACATGTTGCAAGCAGTTGAGGATATTGGCAACATGTTGCAATCTTCATACAATTTTGAATCCCTAGCACCTTAAGAAGTTTCAAGTCAAATTTGTTCAGATTCCATTCAGGTGGTTCAGAAATAATCATTTGAAGAATTGTTTACAGACCACTGTCAGTCACCAGCAAGCTATACATTTCATGTTGTGTCATTAAGTTAAACTGGAGAACCCCATACAGCTATTTGTATAGTTAAGTGAAAATTGCTTGCACCATCAAACAAGAGATCATCCCAGAGGGATCTTGGCATCCACCATCGTACCATCTTTATTAGTTTTATGTCAGTTTGATCTTTTCTCTTACCTGTTGGATCAGCTAACCTGGAAGCCAACTTGTTCTTCTGATCAGTCTCAAAAGTAAACATGCACAATTAAGGACTAACGGTAACCTACATATCAAATTTGAGAAAAATCCCTCCAGTACTTTCTGTGAAAAGCAATAACAAACTTAACTGTAACAAGACAGCTGCCTGTCCGCCATTTTCGTTTTCAGATCAGTTCGAACATTTGATATGCATAACTGAGAACCAAGAGGAATCTTCATGTGAAATTTAAGAAAGATCCCCCAAATACTTTTTCGTAATGCTTAAATTGTGCTAACAATCTTTAACTCCCAAATTCAATATGGCCACCTGCCTGTCAACCATCTTGGTTTTGTAATAAGTCCCAAAATTCGATCTGCATAACTAGGAACAAGGGAAACCATCATGGGTAATTTGAGATATAACGCTAACAAACTTTTAACTCTCAAATTCAAGATGGCTGCCTCTTGGCCATCTTGGTTTTGTGACCAGTCCCAAAACTCTATATGAACTAAGGACCATGGGAAACCTTCATATGAAATTTGAGAAAGATCCCTCCAGCACTTTCTGAGAAATAGAGCTAAGAAGAATTGTTTAAGGACGGATGGACAAAGGGCGATTTGAATAGCCCACCATCAATAGATGGTGGGCTAAAAAGATTAAAAGTTTTCCAATTTTGTAGTACAAATGTACAACTTTCAGAAT
>JAUMHH010198723.1:0-13530 GCA_032359455.1 Chlamys rubida | reverse complement strand
GGTAAAGATATCACACATGTAATGATATAGAAACCCTACATGTATATACCAACCCGTCAAACATCATGGATTTATAAGTAAAGATATCACACATGTGATGATATAGAAACCCTACATGTATATACCATTACATGATATGCCATTTACAAACATTCAGTGATATTATATACGAGTTAGACATGTTATAAACCAACGAAATGTGCTATAATGTTTTTAACATGACTAGCATTTTGAAAACAAACACTAAATGTTGCAACAGGACACTTTATACAAAGTTCATTCAGTCATCCCGGTCACAGGGCCCTTGGTTTTACTTTCAAAGACATGTCTGCGAAACATTTTACTAAGACTTTTGTGGTTCCAACAAAAGTAATCCTTCATTTTTGAAGCTGATTTGCCTCTCCGCAGCTTGTTAAATGTGCGCCACCCGCCCACCCTATTGACTTATACTTCAATACACGTTTCATATATTTAAATAACATATCTGGATTTTGAATGTTTAATAGGGGTCTCTTTCTATATGACTTATCTGGTTGTTGAATGTTTGGATGACTACACCATCTTTAAGTAGGCTTGTTGAACCTTAATAGTTTTGTTTTTTGAAAAAACTGGATTTGTCATCAACGAAATAAATAATCGCAAAGAACAAAAAGCGTCAACAATAGCGGAAAGAAGTCACTCAGAAAAGATCAACATGGAATTATCAGTCATCATTACAAAATGTGCAAGAGCCAAAATAAGATGACGGAATCAATAATACGAAAATAAATGGCAACAACACGAAATGAGAAGGCCCCAACCCCTTATGAAAGACACATTGAAATCCCATACAAATCGGTGCCAATCCGTATGTATTCTCCCTATAAAGAAGTTTTCATTACTGAAAAAATAGTGTTGTTGGATATAAAATGATCTTGGTAAAGTCAGGATTAAAGACAGAAATATAAGAGAATATTTTGAGATATTACAGGTTGTCTTTAAATCTCAGGGCCAAGTTGTTCTAAAACTGTCCATATTACAATGTTTTCGTAGAGAATCATTACATGCAAAATTATGAGATTTTACCTAGTTTATTGACCAAATAAATAACCAGAGGTTGAAATTTGTCGTTAAACAGTGATTAGGTTATTTATTTGTTGAATAATCGACAAGGTAAAATCTCTTAATTTTGCATGTAATAATTGTCTACGAAAATACTGCAATACGAAAAGCTTTAACTCAATTAATGATTATTTTTCAAGATACAAAAAAAAAAAAAAAAATCCTGCACGCTTAACAGATACTACGTCAGTGTTTGGTCTTTTTATACGCAAGGATTGGACTATTGATAGCGATGAGCTAGAGCTGTGGTGAGCGAGGGTAAAGTGAAAAACAGAAGTAGACCTAATATCAAATCAACGACAAATTGTAATATATAGCACAAAAATGAAAGATAACAAAATGACGTCTAATTAATTATAAACGAATAGTGTAAGAAAGTAAATGAGGTGTATGAAATTCCCCCTACGAGAGGAAACTATGTGTTTAGGAGATTCGATCCCAAGGCCTTTTAATGAACATAAATAAATAAATATATTTGCTTAAAGAAAATGTGCTAATCACTTTTTAATTCATGTAAACAACAGGACCCAACGGGTCACGTGACAGTACGGGTAATGTAATGTGTATATCTAACTTACCTGTATCCTCACGTATATCACTGGTATATACAAGACAAGCTCCCCAGAAACTTCCTACAGTCGTAGCTTGAGACTTATATCGAGCCGAAGTTGGTGGTAGCAGCTCCAACAAGCCTTATATGCACCATCCAAAGCAAATGACGTCATACACAACAATAGAACGACGAATTATTGAAAAGATCAATCTTTTTTCTTATTAAAAGTTTGAATTAAAAAAAATAAGTATTTCAATGCATTCACTATCACTGACTGTCCTTGCAAGCGCAGCGAAATTCAAAACCCACTGTGCCTCGCCAGTACAGGCCAGCCCCGTGAACCTCCAAACTCACCTTCAGTGAAAAATGCATTAAAATCTTTAAAACTGTTTATCAAAAGCATTTCATTTTCCGATCGAATTCAGTACAAATAAATTGTAATATTTCAATAATTTAATACTTTTAAGCTGTGAAATTATTTTTAAATGACTTTCCATTATATATTTTATTTTATGCCATGAGGGCAGTTTATTAAAAAATTCCATAACCAATATCGCAAAATATATCGAACTGAAATTGATTCGATTGGCGATATGGAATATTATTATACACTGAATACAAATGTACACACATAAGATGCAATGGCTATGATACAATGCATTGGACTCTGACATGCACAGCCTCTCTTCAATCCACTCCCGATTTATTTCTACATCAGACAAAATGTTATTCAATACACTTTGCTTTCGCCTTCTATTCTATAGATAAGGTTTAATAGTGTTATTAAAGCTAACACTATTCGGTAGTATTGTGTAACAAGGCAGTTATTACCGACTGTAGCATGCTGCTATGTTCAGTAAAAGTATCACTAAAATCTTATAATGAATAACTAGTTACGAACATTTACAAACAAATATTAAAAGCACCTGCTGTACCTGTTAATGTATGTTATTTCGATTTTTTATACATACCATCGTCCCTGACATGATCATTCCCAATAACATCTTATAATGAATAATTTCACGCCAATAACATACTAGTTACGAACCTTTACAAAAACATATATTAAAAGCACCTGCTGCACCTGTTAATGTACAGTGTATGTCATTACGATTTTCTATACATGCCATCGTCCCTGAACCTCGACAGATAGTTATAAGACCGAGGTATTTTACTATTGGTCAGAGGTCCTTGTCACTCGACAGTTCACACTTAGTAAGTTGATGGCAGGAATCGAGAACTACGATTACAGTGCAGGTCATTCAACGTTAACCTTGATTTTCGATTATATTGCCTTATTTGCAAACAAAATACATATCTCCCTATTAATACATTTCTACTGACTTCAACCTTTTGTGTACTTTGAGAAGTATCACTAGCGCCTGTACAGTTAAGGCATTGTAATATATCAGCCTTGTTTGTGTTGTATAATAGTGTACTCATTACTGTTGTTTTTTCATAAATATTTTGCAACTTTATGAACGTGAAACATCCGTCTTTATTTACATGTTATTTTCGTTTTATTGCCATTCGTTATCATAAATTGAAAAACAAATCTTTTTATTTTATCATGATGTAATGACTCTTCAGTTATGGTGTTTTCCGTTTTTATTTGGTGTCCCCTCTCAGTTCCTGTTGCAGTCTTCCATTTCAATTTTGTGTCTTTCCTCAGATGCTGATAGTGTTTTCCGTTTTGATTTAGTGTCACGTCACAGTTCCTGTTGCAGTCTTCCATTTTGATTTGGAGTCCCTCTCAGATACTTATGGTGTTTCCCGTTTTGATTTGGTTTCCCATCTCAATTCCTGTCGTAGTCTTCCGTTTTGATTTGGTGCCCTTAATTTAGTTTCCCATTTGATGTCTCTTCAGTTCCTGATGTTGTCTTCCTTTTTGCTTTGCTTTCTGTTTAGTTCCTGGTATTATATTCCTTTTCATTCGGTGTCCTTTTTCAGCAACTGACTTGTCTACCCCTTTTGTTTGGATGTTTCTCTAGATGGTATTTTCCTTTTCGTTTTGTGGTCCCCTCAGTTCTTAGTTACCCCTTTGTGTTGGTAATTTCCTGATGTTGTCTGTCATTTGTTATCACTGCTGTAATTCGAATTTTTGTTGTTGAACCACTGACACGACATAAAGTTTTTGTTATCTGACTATTGTGTTGACAATTTTTGTGGGATCACAGACTTGACATATGATTTTTGTTGTTATTCACCATCAAAGTGACAAAGAGTGGGATATCTGTTTTGTGTTTTCTGCATTGTCAATTTCAACGCATAAACAAGTAACATACGTAACCAGATTAAAATATCCGGAATTCGCAAATCCCAACAGACAGCGTTGTTGATGGTGACATCACAACAGACAGCGTTGTTGATGGTGAGATAACAACAGACAGCGTTGTTGATGGTGAGATAACAACAGACAGCGTTGTTGATGGTGAGATAATAAAAAACACTGTTTGTCACACTTATTACTCATTATTACTTATTCCTGAAACTGTTTTCATGCTGAAATTTAGATTCGGTGCTCAAGCCCAATTTCTTTTTCTAATGATAACTATAAAAAATAACCCCTTTGTCGATGATTTGGAAGAAATTCGGAAAGACTTGAAACCAAATACGGTATTTACACGTGACCGTGTGCTAGTCTCGATTGATTTACAAGAAAGTTAGCTTGAGCATAGAATCCATGAAAAAATCCATGAGAAAAGTTTCGTAAAAATTGTCCCTGACCGTGATGAATGTTTGAAATTATTTGAAAATGTTTGACAATGATCTGTCCTTGTAGTCCCGGTGTTTCCTGTGGCGTTTGTGGGGGTGAAATGAACAACGAGATAAGATATATATGCATTTCCATTTTGATATATTCAACCCTAATTCTGATTTTAATTTTCTTTGTATTCGTTGTTATTTTTTAACAACTGACACATCCGGGTACTCAATGATAAATGAAAACGTGATTTGTTTCATCGCTTTAATAATCATGATAAATAAATAACGAATCATAACAATCATAATTAATAACACAGAACACCACGTGATCTATTGACAGAGGTATCATGGCACAGGGTCAGGGGTCACAGGTCAGCACTCACATGGTCAGGAAATAGTATAAAAATACGCTTACTCTACATCAACAAAGGCTTCAACAATCAAATCAACAAAGGCTTCAACAATCTTTGTTATTGAAATCACAATTACTACTCGGTAGTAAACTTTCACCAATCTCTACCAAGAGTTGTCGTTCCTTGCAAGTTTAAAGAAAGACAACTCTCGGCGGAGATTGGTGGCGCGGTGGCCATGGCAAAATCTCGATCTTTTTCGTCCGGCATCGGACTTAATTGAGATGTCACGTGATCAAGTAGGAAATAATTAAATAAACATTAGGAATACATGTGCATAGAAAACTTCAATCCTGATTTCTCAACAATATGATTTTGTAGTTTATATGGTTATGAAATATTAAATATTAAAGTTGCATTAAATAAAGACGAAATCGACGAAGAAGGAGATATGCTGTCGGTGGAAGGAAGGAAGGAGGAAGGAAGGAAGGGATAAATAATCAAGCTAGGGTTTGGAGAGAACACAATTTTATCATTAGTGGTTAGTGGTTTAAGTGGAAATTTCAAAATATGGATATTTACAATGATTTGTATTTTGTTGACAGAGATCGTACAAGGAATTGGTTATACGACAAGGGAGCCAGAGGCTGAAGGTGTATATGATCATGTTAGTTGAGGTACGTATGTTATATAAACTGTAACACATAAACAAAATATAGGATCTTATTTACAAAGTATGTGGAAACGCGCAAGGCACTGCACCCCTCAATTCTCACATTAATGATTGTAATCACTTTGAACAAGGAGCATTTATTCTACTAATTAGAAACATTTTGATTAATCACATAATCGACCTATTATCCAGTGAATTCGCCCTGGTAATATTGTTACATATGTCACTAGTGTAATATACTCTGGAACGTTTTTCATTGGCTGTGCCAGTCAGAAATCGATTGTGACGTCGTAATATGGACAATGACGCGACGTCATAAATTGTGAATGGCGCAACAAAATGGCTGTCTCCGTTTGATGATGGCCTCTACATTTTGGCTTTAAAACCTGTCAAAATGTAAGTTTTCTGAGTTATGTGATAAAAAGTATCTTAAATTTGTTTTCATTTTATCTGAGCTTTTATGAAACTCGTCTCGAAGTTTTAATTTTTGCTCGCCAAGGCTCGCAAAAATAGTAACTCCTAAGACCCGTTTCATAAAATCTCATATGAAATGAAAACTCATTTAAGATCCTATATGTACTACTAGAAGTGGTATACTTATATATAATGATAATGGTGAAGTGAGTTAAACATGACGTCATACACGATATACATTAAGTACAATTATGTATTATTATATATTCGAACATTTCTTGCAATCACATTGGTCGGATCCTATACACGTGACAGGTCCTAAAAACTCATATAGACTCGTTATCCGGTGAATAATGAATTTCAATTATAGCCTATATGGAAATTCCCCGGAACTTGTCGTAGCGCATGCTCAGTGTGAACGGAATGCGATCTGTCAGAGACAACAGAGGATGGCTGCTGGCGAGGCACCTCGCCTCCGTTACATCTATAAATCCAAAAGCTACTTGAGGACAAAGATGCTGTTATCACAAAAAGGCCACCAAACACGCAGCGTATCTATTCCAAAGAACCTTGACGATGTCATCGAAAACCACGATGCCGAACTGTTTCATTCAACACTGGCTAAATGGTACACGAAGGCTCGTTCGAGTAAAAGTTAACTATACAAAACTGTATTGTTAAAACATATAATAAAACAGTTATGGACTTTTATGCTGGTAAATATGATGTGAACTAAACCTAAAAAAATGATATTAACCGAGGCGAAACTGTATTACAAAAGTAACTATTTCTTATGTTGGTTCTTTTAAAGGTGAAAATCATTAGATATTTTTTTACTGTGTTACGTAGATCAGATACATATTATAATATACATTTCGAGTTTAATATACAACTCCTCAAACTTCTATAAAACAATATCTCATATATTTCCATTGCATCGCAATATCGTCATCACTTCTAAACATATTTTTACAATACGGATTTAATTAAAACAACACAACCAATTTCTCCACAATTCTTTATACATGTAGCATAGCATTTTGTATTTATATAATTTATACAATGTTAAATATATACATACAATTTAACTAAATATAGCATATTTTCTGCATAAATTACGATAATTGTGACAGCGAAATCAGTCATTGCTAATATCAGTAACTGTTCTCTTCATTTTATACCCACAAAGGGAAATAGGAAATATATAATTCTGAGATAATAATAATAATAATAGTTCGAGGTTCTTATATAACGCTTTATCACAACCTAGTTCGGAGGTCGTCTCATAACGGTTCACAAATTATTATCCGTGGTTATAGGGTCTTTGCAACCAGCCAATATCTATCTCAACTCCATTGGGAGCATACAGCCGGTGCTGCCATTTCGGCGCTCACAGCTAGCATTCAACAACTCCAGCACTGCTCAACCACGTAGTCATTTTCAGCTGAGTAGACTGGAACAAGCGGAGTAAAGTATCTTGTTCAAAGATACAACACAGTGCCGTGACGTGACTCGAACCCGAAACCCTTCGGTCACGAGCCCGGGATCCTACCACTAGACTACCGTGCCTCCGAAATAGGTAACATGGCCTGTTTTCCATTTTTATTGGCTGTTAATTCTAACAACAGTCCTTGTAAACCATATGATTCCCTTGTGAAAATGTTGTAATAGTTTTTAAAAAGAGGAAACAAAAAGAGGAAATCCTGTTATCACCCAGAAGGTATGATGGGAATACCATGTTCAAGGCTGACTGTTTATCCCTTTTCCTTCTATTTTATATATTTATTTAGCAGATCCAACTGTTTCGAAGCAAGGAACTATTTAAAGTGCCACCAATTTTCTTTTTTATTTAGACTTGTTTTCGGCATGGTTTCATGTTTTTGCACATTTACAAAACAAATTTACGCTTCAAAAATACTGTACACATAAGAAACTATGCTTCAAATCAATAGTTGTATATATAATAAATAATTGAATAAACGGTCTTAATTAACATCGCACATAATTCAACAGATCTTCTCCATTGATAAGACCGTTTTTACAAATATTGCAAACAACATTTGGACGAAAGTTGGTTATAATGCATTAAGTTCTCATGTGAATAATTATGTTCCAGAAAAAAGTTTCAATTTCCATCTTGAAGTTGTATCATACCGCTCCGTAAGATGTCAGATCATCAGGCCGGAAATGACCTTTCAAGGAGGAAGTAGTTGCAATGTCATCCTCCATTTTGTAATTGACGATGGTAGATGCTTTGGATTTTGTTTCGTCTGTAACATAGAAACAGCGAAATGAAATGATATAACGACTCTGCTTAATACATATCAAACAATATCGACTGTTTGCCGTAATTACACAGAAAAATATAAGAAGCTAAACAACAGTCAGAATTACCCGGTTAATATTTTTGAACGTTGCCTTGGGAAGCCTGCTTTCCTGTTAACAGTCAACCAAATTAACTAGCCTATCTGATTTTCATGTTTGTAATTTTTGTCTGTTCCCTTTCAAAGCCTTATTTAAGCATTGAACTGTTTTTGTATGGTATTTATGATCTTTTTGAATGACACAGCTTTGCAAGCAAACACCGCGTTATGATTTGTTTGCCTGCAAAAGTGTGTCATTCAATTATATCATAAATGCCATACAAAAAAACCCATTTCAATGCTTATATTTACGTTTTCTCCGCCTTTCCCGGTTTTTTTATACTTACAAATTGTATCTAAAATATAAAATTCCCGCCTTATCGACAATCTGCACACATTTGTTCGATTACTGGAACAATATATTTTCGCGTGCTGATTGGCTTCGACTTGTGTCTCGTGGTGCATATCATCTAGTGACAATGCCATGCACATGTAAATAAATGTCATTAACATTTATAAACTACGTTTCATCGCTGGCTCTACTATATTTATTCAACCAAGCCATTATTTCTTCCAGTCATTCTTAGTACCGAGACATTCTAGAAATGGAACAAACAGAATGCGTAATTTTGAAGAATCCTCACTGCTGTTCTTTCAATGAGACCACTGACTTGCCACTATGTATACCCTATGTATACCCGTACTACCGTAAATCACAGCAAACTGAAAACAACCCCATTCGTTCTCCTATTATGAAAGCTTTCTTTTTCAAGAGAGGAAAACGTTGATACCGAGATATATGATTGTAAACTATTTTGGAGTTCTACTTGAGAATATATAGATTTACACGATACCTGTAGATGTCGACAGCTGTCGGACAAAATCACAACAGAAGGTTTTTAAGGGTGCAAGTTGATGATGACTAGCGATAAGTTTATTGGTCACCAACACGATCTCATTGTAAAATATTGCCACCTCTTGTTCGATACATGATGCTCGTTTCGTCTTTTGGTTTTGACACTAGCTGGTTTATCACTTTGAGTACTTGACATTACTTGGGATTGACCTTTATTTGATAGCAAGTGTTCTCCATGAAGCAAAAGGCGCCTATCCTTCCGAAACACCTGGTCTTATTTTCCTTATACCTTTTGCGGTGTCGGATGTACGACACACGCCTGTTTGCAAACACTGGGTCATTGGCAATAATTGTTGAATTGGAAACAAATTAGTAAAATATTGCTGCACTAAAGAATTCAGATATTGATATTTCTGCCTTCGCTTCAATTAGCTCATGAATGACCTATATCCCATTAAGCACGAAAGGTAGTAATAAAGGTGCACGAATTGCGTCCTATGAATTGTAATATTGGAAATATGAATGAGTTGCCTTTTTCAGAGGACGTAGTAGGAATGACGACTCCCGCTGTAGACAAGCCTGGCTATGGGTCGGAAACACGCTGATTAATGACCCACCCGGTCTTTACTGTTGTCGTTAATCACAAAAGTTAATTAGCTTAATTAGATTTTAAGGTAAACCTGGTTTACTTAATTTTCATAATTATGGAGTTTAAACAAAGACAGTTATATTATTGGATTCCAAACGGTCACCGTCAGATAAGGCAGGTATTAACTACTAATGATAGTTTGGGAGAAATTGTGATTTAAGTACATCAATGTATATGTGATTTAAGCTAATGATTTGGTGGTGGTGTGTGCAGGTAGATATCAACCTAACCCCTTATCATCCCAGTTCTTATCATACCGTGTGTTCTATGTATATGGAACCTCTATATAATCATTATGATTAATGTGAATCTGTTAATGAGATAATTATAGGTGTATGACCCCGCACGTCTGTATTATAGGAAATCGGATACAATATGTGTATTGACTGGGTAGGAAGCTAGCCTTAATCAGCAGTAAGCACGGCGGTCGTGGGAAATAGGGTAGATTGTGAATGACTTGAATGTAAGGATGATTATATTTACAATATTTATTTTTATTCTAGAACATATGCAGTGTTCTTCATCACAAGTTGTTGCATTATTGGGCATACATTTACTAAAACAAAGGTTAATACAGAATGTTGAGAACCATTTTTTATAATTGTACAATAAAGTCCATTGTCCTTCTCCAACATGTAACCTCGTCTGTCTTTTTTTATTATGTTACATGTCGTTGCCTAGACAATACGTAAACACGTGTCACTGGTCCAATGTAACGGAGAAGGATCGATGCAAGCCATTATCTCTGTATCACAGTTTCAAAATGAGTCCATTGAGTTTATATTGATGCTGAAGAGAAGGAGCCATGCTTGAAACTTAGGATAAATGGATCCCGGAGTCGATATGGATATACGTGCATGGCCATAGAACTGCTAAAAGAAACGTCCGGCTGATTTAAATTCAATATATTCCATGATGTGTTGCCGAGCTTATGTCGGTACACGACAAAGCGATTCGTCAAATGCTGACATAACCTACACTGTTGTGACAAGAAGTTTTATTTACTGGAGAGAAACCCCAGACATCGATAACAAGTCTCCATTTACTGGGAGCCAATTCCTTTGACAAATCTTCGAAGAACACGACATATCTTTGTCTTTTTTGTAAACTGCATACCTAAAGCTTTGTTGGTTGATGTAGATAAATACCCAATCCGTTGACACTTATTGGAGACGAGTAGTGACCAGTCCGATTTCACCCCACACTGACTTTGTATTATTTTTCAGTTCTTATTTTAGGTCCAGATAGCGGCGCGTAGTATCTTGTATAGGGAGGTTCAGTCTCTTCCTTTTTCATCTAACGTCTATCCCATTTTCCGACTTTATATCTGGTATAATCCCGTCGTAAATCTTAGTTTGGTAATGAAAAGTCCCCGAATGTGTGTCTCATATATTAAATGGCAGTATTTAAATTTCCGATCGCCGTGTTTTTGAACGCAATGTCAATAATATTGTGTTAGATCTTCTCTATAGGGATATCACACGTAACTGCTTCAAGTTTCTATTTTAATACTGCTTCTTCTACCTTTTTCCTGAAAAATGATGAAATAGTATTATAATATTGATATACCAATATTAATTACTATTGATTAATATACCAGCAATGTCGAAGGGTATAAATCTTCGCCTAATGCTTATCCTCCAACGAACACGATATTTCTACCATTCTTCAAAACCTTTTTGTAGATGAAACCGATCTTTTCTGCATTCATTTGTGCTCGACTGCACGTTTTTCTGTGTCCAAAAGTGACAACCCCTATCCTATAAACAATGCAACATTTGCGCGAATTGTACGAAGTCCTTTAAATCGGTAATACAAGTCTTTAGCATAAGTTACCAATCATAACCATGTAAAATAGTTCAAAAGAGTAAACAAACTCGTTAATTTTCCCCAAATCCTCCGCTCACCTTTAAGTTTGACCAATTCGACTCTGTGTTATTTGTTCATTCTCTGCAGACTGGTTCTTTGTATCTGATTGTCAGTGCGGACCTGTACTCGAATCATTTTGTACATCATTTGGAAATAAATAAATACAAACTCTGAGCTTGTTTCCCCATCCCCCTAGAAATCATCTGTATGTAATAAATATGTTAGATTATTGAATGAAATACGGTTTTAATTATGCAAGAATTCTACAGTTATAACGACCTCTTCCTTGTTAAACAAAACCGTTTTCTATAATGTTAACCGCCATACTACTGCTGATGTGTAGCGGACCAATCAGGGACCTGGGTGACTGTCCTCACTACATGATACGTAACGTCTTATAGCGACAAAGATAGGAAATGTGTCTGATAGTTATCGGGGAGGGCCATATAAAGTTATATCCATAATTACTTAGTCAATATAACACTTGCAATCCACGAGTTTTATGGGTGGGTCAAGTACCACTGAATCATAAAATCACCGTTTTACAGGGACTTTGATACAAGCAATGTATAGTCCTGTTGGGATCATCCCCATTTTATTGTATATGTTAGACTAAGTTCAGAGGAAAGGGATATTTACTTTTTATTTTCTATTTACAGAAAGAATACTTATTTCTAACTAGCACGGAAGGTTCTTCACGATTAAACGGCATCATACCAACGAATTCCAGCAGATGCTTGATTTTCTAAATTTCGTTTTTTACACATATTGCATATTATATAATTGCACACCAAAGGCTGTCAAGGTTGGGGCATCGATAACGTTAGATTATGTATGTAACATTCCTCATTTGAGATTTTGTTCAGTGGTTGAAATATACACTTAATGTTGTAAAATGACAATAGTGGATGTAAAAGGAGTCTATGATAAGTAGATCTAAGTTGACTATATTACTGCTATATCAGATTCTCTCAAATTATCACAACGAATTAAGTGTCATTGTCATTGCAAGGTGTGTTATCACGTGATCAATTAATTATGCAACGTCATTACTTAATTCTATGTATAGTAGTGTATGTGTGGGTCAGTGTGTTAAGACTACTGTAGCCGTACATTGTATACCCAGCTGTGGCGGTGTATTGAGGTGCCTAATATAATACCCACCACAATACACCCGTCATGTTGTATGATTAAGTAGTATCCCAACCTAGCCTCTGTGCGTTAATTAGCGTCCAGGGCTGTGTTATTGAAGGGTCATTGTATGTAAATTTACAGCTAAGCCAAAAAGTCTACTTACATAGCGGGTAAGCTTTGAGTAAATATTAAATCATACTCATTTCAAAACTAGAAAGAATTAATAAGATATTTTATTAGACATACATCATGGATGAGAAATGCATCTTCAATTGTGAAAAAATACCATCAGCAATAGTAAACGTTATAGGTTTATATTAACCTGAAACATGGTAAAGTTGACAATACTTTAGATGATGTATACTAGGTGTTAACTGGACTTATTCAACATACCTGGTTCCTAAGTCCCCTTTAGACAGATATTAGCGTATTAACGCTCTACCTTACATACCTATATAAATATTACTGTCTACACATAAGGCACACATATGTCGGTGTGAGCAGGCTGTAGTAACGTATGGAACATTAATGATGAAACAGACATCATCCTTTGTCCTAAATATGCATTACGATGTGGAATTCGTTACATGAGAGTTACATCGATGGAGAAACAGATTATTCGACTCGTGCTTAGTTCAGAAGGTAACTTTTACACGATCAATCACTTGAGAAAAGATTTTTTACGGTAACGATATGTATTAATACGCTGATAAATATACTTAATATTTGTTTATTGGCAATTAAATATCTTCATTTGTGTAACTATAAGGTTTAGTATAATATATATGCTTAACCCTTTCACCACTGTAGACCATAATGGACTCATCCATATCAATGCATGGCAGAGTCTACTAAAGTTACA
>JAUMHH010198712.1:0-13531 GCA_032359455.1 Chlamys rubida | reverse complement strand
AGCCCGAGGCTTTGCCGAGGGTCAGACTTGTAAGAATCTTATCCCAAACTTTAAACTCTTCCCAACTCGGGTTAAGATTCCTGTCTCATCTCCAAAGGGATGAACGGTTTTATGTTTAGACTTTATTACTAGCATATGAACTCGTGTTTGGTGAATGTCTGCATATAATGCATTTGTTGTGTTACAAAACTTCATTGTTTCCTCTTAACTGAGCCAACGATATATCAATCGATGTGTCTTTCCTTGAAACTCTTGACTAATAAATATGAGAAAGATATCAGTAAGTTTCAAGTCGGGGAATTTTCTTGTTTACATATGTACAACTTATCTGATGTACCAGTAATTTACAGTACTGCATTTGTATATAAAAAATGGATCTCAGTATTTCAATGTTTCGTTCATGAATTATGTAATCATCTCTACTTTTTTGAATACTCGAATAGCGGCTTGCTGTTGAATATTTCCATGACATAGCGGTTGATATCCCCTAGCTTGGGTAGACAAATTCTCACGTCACGTCTGTGCGGATTAATTCCATAATGCCTTTTTACAAGTTAATATCTACTTAACGTAATGTGTTAAACATGAGCACAGCCAGTCTGTCCTTGTAGCTGGACCTTGACTCCTGGACAGGATCTAGAGGTGATACATGCAGTGCACGTAACCTTGGATTTACCACGTTAATACATGTAATAGGGATCAGTGGTTATGTGGGGTCGCCGAGTAACATTTTATTCTAAAAACATGATTTCACCCAAGTAAACAATGTATATATCTTGACTAATTCAACTCAGTACACAATATATATTGATTAGTTCAACCCAATTTTAAATATATCTGAACTAGATAACGGTGTGTGTGTGACTCAATATTCCTTCATTGCTATCTCCATATCAAGAAAAATCAAGGTCTTTGTTCATTGCCCCGTCCAAGTCTACAAAAGTCACTTACTTTCTTCACTTCCAAACAAAAGTCATGATCATTGTTCACCAACTCTTCCGAGTCATGAAAAGTTCCCATCTGTGTTCTCGATGTTCACTGTTTCTTCCAAACCACGATCAAGCACGACCCCATTAACTGCTACTTCCAAGCCACGATCAGTCACAACCCTATTAACTGCTACTTCCAAGCCACGATCAGTCACAACCCTATTAACTGTTACTTCCAAGCCACGATCAGTCACGACCCCATTAACTGTTACTTCCAAGCCACGATCAGTCACGACCCTATTAACTGTTATTTCCAAGCCACGATCAGTCACAACCCTATTAACTGTTACTTCCAAGCCACGATCAGTCACGACCCTATTAACTGTGCATGTTACTTCCAAGCCACGATCAGTCACAACCCTATTAACTGTTACTTCCAAGCCACGATCAGTCACAACCCTAATAACTGTTACTTCCAAGCCACGATCAGTCACAACCCTATTAACTGTTACTTCCAAGCCACGATCAGTCACAACCCTAGTAACTGTTACTTCAAAGCCACGATCAGTCACAACCCTAGTAACTGTTACTTCCAAAGAAGAAGAAGAAGAAGAGGTCAAATATGCCATTGTAGGAACCTGATTCACCCGAACATTTCAGTTCCTGAACAAAACCTGACTTTACAAAGTACTGGCAGTCCTACGTTAAAAGTGTTGTCCGTTGTGGGAGGGGGCACCGTTAGAAAGGGATTCCCCACTGTTACTGGTGACGTTAACTCTGTGAACCCGAGTTACAGTTTCACACGAGAGCTTTAACTATTATTTCATAGAAAATTCTTAACTTCTTTTACAATGGTCTTATATAATAGCACTTTGTTTAAATATAGATTATTTTAAATAATGAAATGTTTCCGTAAATCAGCGGTAACGATAAATATAGACTTGATTTTAATAGATTAACTACAAACTAATTAGTTTGAGTATTCAATATTCACTGACTTTAATCCATAATAAAATTTTCTGTATGTTGACCTGCTACAGATCATTCTGGGCGATGGCGTGACAATGCAGTTACCAGTAATTACATCACGATTTCACAAATATCTCACTTCTATACGTGCTTCTTCAGAACGCGATACTGTGTGTGATATCAGATATAACATATCGTCGTTATTAAAGCACATGTTAAAAAATGATTCAAATAACAGATATATTTGTATTTTGTTTAACTGACAAAACCAATAGCAGGTACAAAACGTACATGCATGTATTTCGATTAACACACGTGGATTAATATTAATCCCAGTGTAGGCCGACGTGCGGTGTGTGTAGAGATAGGTGGTAGCGGTTTAGTGATAGGTGGAAGACAAACAATCTAATCGTGTATCATCCTACTACACATTTTTTTTTTATTTTACACTCAAGCCATAAGTATACGTGTATAACAAGAGGTCAGATATATAAGTACAAAGTACGTGCAGTGTGTACAGAATGCAAAGTACATGTAATTCGTGGAAGGTAGTACAAGTCACGTGTCGAGGAGGAGGCGCATTATCTGTCGGGTTTGTTCGGTAGTTTCCGCCAATCTCCATCATATGACCTTCGGAGCAATCTAGCCTTACTCACTCTCGTGAAGTTGGCCATCGTTAGTAGTCCTATCTCTATAGTGGTTATTTCACTTCTGTCAGAATGTCTCTTGTAGGAAAATGGGAATTTGTGTCCGCCGACAACTTGGACCAATACATGGAGAGCACGGGTAAGAATATGATATATATATTTTTTGTATATTTTATAAAAGTATGAGAAACATATTAACTTCTTAAAGGAACTTACTGTTTGTACACCTTAATTACTGAGTCTGTTTGTAACTCTTAATATACAATTGTTGGCCAAATTTTGCGTCTCTACCCCTATCGAATCGATCGAAAATGTTCATGACTTCGTAGGATTGGAAAGTTAGCTGTATGACAGTATAGTAATCGGAGGCTCTGTATCTAAGCTGTAGTAGAGAACTTCTATTACTCCTTTGTTTGCAATCAACGTTGACCCATACACACGTATTGATTAAGATAGATAAAAAACAGCTACACTGCAGGTGTGAAGATGAATGACTGAATAATGACGGGAAAATAGCCAAAAGGAAAATTATTTATTAAACTAGTTATATTGCGCCAACGTGTGAGGAATATTTTGTTTTATATCAGATACTGGGAGAAGACGGACCAGAGTGATAAAACATTCTATAAAATTAACAATTAGTCGGAACGTGATTGACAATGGCCGATCCCATGCTGGTACTGCTGCGTCTGTTCCGTTAACGAGGTCACGTCAACGCTATGTTAATGAGCAAAAGTTCGTAGTACATTTACAATACAATGGCAAGGTCACTATTTGACCAGATGGAAGGCGTGTCTGTGGTCAGTTGGAGTGGCCGGAATGAATGGAGCGGTTAATTTTTGCTTTAGTGATGGCGATATAGTTACACGGTGCCCCGGGGTGTGAGGCGCGGGGTCATCTCTTCAGTCATTGGTCAACTTAACGAAAACGTGTTTTGATTATGTATAATTCCGTATTTTTATCTACATTGCTTACATTACAAAAAATTACTGGAGGAATATGACTTTGCTAACGCGTGTTCGCCCGGGGGTGCAGGGAGAGGGAGGGGGTGAGTGGATAAGTTTTGAGACAAAAAGGATGTTAGCGGAAAGGCTTTTGCTTATCATGGTGTATTTGTTATAGCACGGACTTAAATAGCTAATTCCGTGGTTATAGTAACCATTCACTATACGAGGATGACCAATAAGTAATTGCGGGAGACACAGACATTAAGAGTTTGAGACAATTTATCACCACTGGTACAGTAGTTTTTGTGAGAGTCCAGGTAAAGTGCAGTGACATCCTCGTTGGCGGTAGTATATATGAAGCTGTCCAGAACTTGACCAGTGTCCGGACTGTCTCGAATTAGGTTAATGTAGCTTATCAGTGTGGACATTGTGAAACTGACCATCCCTTATTATGAGAAATAGTCGCTAAAGTCCGCAGTGACCGTGACATTAGTCACCAGGAATCTGAGTTTAGACTACGGTTACACCTGCAGTACTGAACGACCCTAGCTAGAGACGACGTACTGTTTATATCATACAATAAAAATATAAACTTTATTTATTTTACAACAATTATGAAACAACTTATTTCAACTTATATTAATCACTCTTGTTGGACCGGATGTTAGCGCGTGGGGGGTCTTAGTGTGGGAGGAAACCGGAGTACCCGGAGAAAACGCACGTGGTCGGGCAGGTGACCCCAACCTTTTCACGTCCGATCGCCTTGGTGAAAGGCAAGTGCGCTATCCACTGCACCACCCGACCATCTATTTGGTGTTTAGGCAATATATCCAAAGTGATATACATGTATATATATATAGTGTATTTATCATAGTTAGGTGATGAGATATAGTGACGTTGCCACACAGTTGTAAAATTGGACCATGCCTTTAAAAAGAAGACGTCGTACACCTAACAACTCAAATGTTTTCACTCCTCCTTTCAATGTAGGTGTTAAATAAACTAAAGTAGTTTAAAATATATCAAAATTTTAAGTAGCTTTTGTCTGGCTTTTTCTATCTAACTTTAACACTGTTATTGTTTTTCGGTACAGTATAACAGTATAAGTGTGGAAACGGTTTTTGTTTTAAATTATTATTACTAGTGTATTACAGGGTATACATGTGTTGCACAGGGGTGTATCTGCTATATATACATGTATCTGTACGTACAGGGTCTGTCTGATATCACTGTTTACTATCTAATGGCCGGGTAGAGACGAACCCGTCCGAGCCTCCTCGCGCTGTTTACTATCTAATGGCCGGGTAGAGACGAACCCGTCCGAGCCTCCTCACGCTGTTTACTATTTAATGGCCGGGTAGAGACGAACCCGTCCGAGCGTCCTCACGCTGTTTACTATCTAATGGCCGGGTAGAGACGAACCCGTCCGAGCCTCATCGCGCTGCAGACTATCAGTAGCTGATAAAGCGGCTATATATGTAAATTCCCGTTGATACATATCACAATGTCAGAATTCACAGCTTATCTCGAAATCGGCGACATTACAATGATTGGCATTGTAATAAAGCTCTGTTTGGAGTCATTTTGTGTCAAAGAAAAACAACCAAAAACACATATGAACATTGAAGAATCATTATCATAACTAGAAAAGTTCTCGACATTGAAATCAAGACCACGGTTTCATGACCGTTCCTTAACTTAAATGTTTCCTTCGTCTAAAATCGTAAAGGAATTTCTCAGTCTAATGTTTCCTTGAAATGCGTTTCACAAACGTTCGTTAACCTAGCTAAGGATTTCCTTCGTGATTTAAGGCTGGGTTCATGTTGCCTTATATAGTTTAGGGATGCCTTAAATTTAAGGGAAGAATAAAGAAAAGGAAGCTCCAGGACATTTAAGTTAAGAAATCTCCTAAGTTGTAAGGAAAAGCCGGTTGAAGGAGCTCCTTAAATTTTAGGAATGTTCATGAAGCCTGTAGGGCTAAATCTACATAGCGCCCGAGTCGATGTATTGTATAAGTGCGATAAGGTCTGTACTTTACCACGACACGACCCCGGCGGCATTATAAAACAATGGACATTGACTTAATAGCATGCTTGTTTTAGATACGCTAAAGGGCCAATTGTCGGGGAATTACTGTCGCTATCAGTAATTTGTCTATGGCTTGCATGGCGAGGGTTTAGGTGGTGGTCACACCAAAACACATCTTAACACACGAGAACAATTATTGGCTTTCCAAAAAAAGCTAGAGTGCGCTACGTAAGCATTTTATTTTCATTGTCTTCAATAATGAGTACAGAAAGTGTCTGGTCATTTGGAAGAACACTGAAGAACAAGCAGAACTCTGTTTAGTTTTGTCTGTCGGAAATGACATTTATAAAGGATTGATAATCATACTGAACTAATGGTATCATTATGGCTTTAATACTGTATCAGATAATGGCGCCAGATGATACACCAGATACAGGTTGGACAGTAAACGTGGTTTTACTGTAATATGTCAATGCTCTGTTGTTCAAAAAATAACTGTTAGTTCCTATTCGTGTATGGTAACATCACACTGACGACAAGGCGCACAATGTTTTTTTCTGACTTCTTCGATAGTTGGATGAATATCTGTTACACTAACACAACGAACGTTTGTTGTCCTGATATAGATATATAAAGAATATCTTTTAGTTAATCGTATTAATCGTTATTACATTCTATGTATTGCTACGCGCTATTCTAAACTGCACCAGAGCGCTTCAAGTCTTCATTTATTTCTGAGTGGGTCCTCCTGGACTTAAAGGTATGAAGTTAAGATATTTTGGACGATGTTGGTATGAAGCAATACAAAACTAATGAAAAACTATGATTTTGACCTTTGTTCAAGGTCAAAAGATTGAATTACCTCAATGTCTCCAAATACATGTAACTTCTCACTTAACATGCACACACTCAAGTTGTAATGAAATTCGGTCGGTATCTTTCTGAGTTGCACGGCTGTCAAAAAATAAAAACCAAATTACATTTGTATAGTGTACAGAAGGTGAACAGGTCCTTTTGGTACGCAACGAGGTATGGAATCTTGTCATCTTTCGTCTTGTGCATTTCATGGGTAAATGATTATCACACTTTAAAAGAATAGGTGCCTCTCAATTAATTAAAGGTCTCAGGGATCAAATAAGTTTGAAATGTCAAACAATCCTTTCTTCTGATAAACAAATTTGCTGCGAGTCATGTCTGTAACTCTCCGTCGTGATAAATGTCACCATTAAATTTAACGTCAGAGAGGCCAGGTTTGTCACCAAACGTATTAGTAAATAAGTATGTAACTGACCAGTGACAGGACGGTGGTATTGACAACTATCATTTATATTATCCTTGTCTTAGAATATCTCATCCCTCGCCATGTTTGTGTTGTACATCTCTGTAAAATTAAGGTCCAGTTGGGTGTCGAAGTTTGATGAATGCATTTTTGTGACGTCTTTTCAGTGTTGTTTCGCCCAAAAAGGTCTCAGAATGTCAATGGGCCGTGTAAAACAATACAAAAGACCAAGACACTAGTAACTGGCGATACAGATATTACCCATAATGCAAGGCTACGAGAGCTTGTCATCATTAGTCAATTATGGTGCACGTGTATGATCAAAGTGACGATTTAGACTTTCCGATCGTGAGCTTTCCCTTTCTTTATACATGTAATAACTATTGCTGTGTACATGTTGCAGTTACTAATTAAATGTCCAATGGGCTTGCTCGTACTGTCATGATTGCCATGGCAGATATAAAATGCTTACGGACGAACTTACAACACAGGATTTCGAGAGAAGCAGATTGATGAAGATTGTGGGCAAGTTATTGTATAGCCGCCATCACGAACTCATTGGGAAATATCTTATTTCAATATGCGAAAATAAATCGACGTTTTTCTCAGTATGACACTCACGAGTGCTCCTTGTTGTTTCTTTGCCAGTACTCCGTACGTGACATGTTTTATGATTTGACCTAGATTTAAAAGCGGGTGTTCTTTCGGAACACGTAGTCTTATACTCTTTGTACTTTTTCTTTGGTCTCCATGTAAATATTTCCTTTTACGTATTTTTCCCTTTTCACCTTTTTTGAATTAAAACCATATTTTTGTTTATATTCACAATCGAACCCTGAAGAGATAATAATTGCCCTAACTCTGCAATGCAATTAACAATATAGTAATGAACTCCGTAATGTAATTAACAATATCGTAATACTCTAATAAGAGACTGCTTTTATGAGGAAATCACTTACAAGAGTCGTCACTGTACATCGATATAATAATTGAGTATCGATTTGTGTGGGGGCTATCAAAATTCACACCTGCCATGTTCGACCTTCTACATATACTTATAGTGACCAGACTAGTCTCGCTATTGACCTACTGACCATTGGCACGTAAGCAGCAGTACTTTTGCCGTGATGGTGTCGAATTTCTTTCCGAAAACAAATATCATGCTCACCTCACAGCATCCGGCAATATGGTGGTGATTATTGGGCTAATGACTGCCGTGAACCCCTGGGCAGATATACATGTATCCGAATAGCTTTAGTACTACTGTTTACAATAAACATGCCAAGATATACAGGACGTATACCTCCAGAGATCAAATAATCGCTCTATATCGGAATGTTCTTCTCAAGGTCAAGGACTATGTACTTTCAGTAGTACGAAAATCACTCACTCAACTACCTTTAATATAATTTCGTAACGCTATGAAAACAATTTCATCCCTGTCAATCAGAAGTTCAACATAATGCACTAAATAACAACTTTGTGAAGCAAAGATCTATGATTTCTTTGACGCTTTCTTATGTTCAATATGACATTGATAATAATACTATAGTTCAAGCGTAAAATTTGTTTCCTGCGAAAATTTTTGTTAAGAACTTTGAAATATATATTCAAAAGTTATGATGATATGCATGGGTGAAAACGGGCTCTTAAATTTTCATCCAGGTAAGAACCAGAGGAACATGCACACAGTATACAGACTATCCGCTAGTCGCTGTTTGTATACACACCGTAAAGAACACATGTTACAACCAAAGTTCAAAATATAACTGCCATAACGTTCATTTGTTCAAATACGCGTAAACGTTACTTTTCGGACCATTGGACTTGACACGAAATATACATGTAAAACCATGTTTATCATCAAAGCTGATGCTAGTTAAAGTAAAAACAAAAACCTATGCAGCCGGTTTACATAGCAGTAGTTATAGGTGACTGGGATGTACGTGTCAATATCCTGTTTGGATGAGGTTCTTTAAAACACAGTCCAATATGCATACACGTGCATGTCAATCTATCAACCAAGTTCTGTATCTGTGTATAACTAGGCGTCAGTAACACTGGAACGCTCGTTGGTGGTCGTGTCAAAATAGCTGCCAGATGTGTACTGAATGGGTAGAGCTTAGATTCGAGTGTAAATTAGTGTTAATGCGAGAGTGTTATTTCTATTTATCCCAAGGACCTGGCAAGTTACACAGGAGAAAATAACTATATAAAACAGCAGTGATAAAAGCTCACGGCAGGATGGTCATTGTATTTGTTGAGTATACAATATATGTGTATGCATCAATAGGAGGAATGTTTGCAGAGCTGAACACATGGTCCCTCTCCATGACATATTTTTTTGTGGAATAAAGTATTACAATGTAAGTTGTTTTTTATTGTAAAATATCAACTTTACATAGACAAAGGCCATGTTGGGCAATGATTCGGTTGTAATCCACTCGAAAAGTAAAAACAGCATTTCGACATTTACTTGAAGAAATTACATAAAAGTTGTGCGCATCTCCGAAAATTTTCCTATTTTCGTTCGATTGTTAAGATATCTAATTGAAGTTTACCGCACATTTTAGAAATGTCAGCGGTGCGGTCTTCCAATGGCGCTGACAGGAGTTTGTAGATATTTATACGACCGTTGCACTATATTTGATATTGCCTATATTCCGAGTGTTGATGCCGTGACTCTCAAATGTATGAGCAATTATATAGGCAGGTTTATAAATCATGCTTAGGCTGTTGTTCTGTGGCATATTACACAAACATAATGTTTTAGACTGTTGTTCTATCGAATAATCTCAGGTACACTTTGGGAATTATTAAAAGTCAGCAGGCATGAAGCAAATCGTGACACTGTCAGAGCAGACTTTGAAAGGACACCGTTTCTTGTTGCTCTGAGCAATCCTCCTTGTAAGTGGTTACATGATCAATAAAAACAAGTAAATCTCGTTACTCCTACTACAAACGCCATTCCCGTCATCATCCGACAATCTAATTATCCAATGCACGTGACAATTGAGTACCTGTCGACTACAGAAACATCACGTTTGTTATTATACAACAGGTTCAAAGAGTAAAAACAAACACATGTATACGATCAATAAGTGTGTGTCTGTCTCCAATCATGGTCTAATCAGCACCTGGTGATCAGTGTTCTGGCATATGGAATTTTATTATGGCCACGGTACCGGTGGCGGAAATACGACAATGAAGGAGTGGAAAGGCGAACACAAGGCGTCGAAAAAACGGAAAGGCGAACACAACGGCGCAGGGGAGAAAAGACGAGCAAGGAAGATGAAGGAGCAAAACGACGATGGTGAAGGAGCGGAAATGCTAAAACCCGGTTGCGAAGGAGCGATAGTCTGACACGGCATTGCGTGATCCCTTGTCAATATATGTTTTGTGGATTTTGGAAAAAAATAGTTGCGGTCCATAGGTCAAAGATAATTCTACACTCTTTTATCAAACTCGAATTATTAACTTTTCTCTGTATCACAGGGATAATCAGGCCTGTTTACGCATTTGATTATTTAGAAAGTAAAGTAAACAGATGCATAGAGAATATAGGAGTGACGTAGGGTATGATGAAATACCATACTGATATTCGAACCAGAGTCGGAAAGTGCAGAGTAAAGTTTTTGTTGTTTACGGTTCCACTCTCTGAATTATTCATTGCATGGCATTTTCTTTGCATTACAAGTGTTTACCGTCGTACTACACAAATGTCATTATGCGTCAGAGGGGGTTCAAATGTGTCTGTTCAGGGTGTGTCAGTATAGGTTCACTTGCTTATATGTTCCTTGTGTTTCTCTAAGTTTACGTCGTATGCACTTCACATCTGTTTAAAATGTCAGTTAAAAAATTCCTTCTAGAGATAGTAAGAAATAAAATGTATGAAAAATTAGATTTTCGTTAGTGTGACAGTTAACATATAACCATTGTAAAATGACGTACACGATTGTAAAGTTTCAAACAACATTTCTGAACCAGCTGAAAGATTAGCAAAGATGAGTGCGGCTGCATTCAACCCCCTATTTATAAATGATATGACTATAATATGAAAAAGGATTTATTTCGCTCGATTTCAATTCAATTTATTTTTATACATGTATAACTTGCAGCCTTGCCTTAGTTATTATTAGCAATGATTTCAATTATTATGCCAAAAAGACCGGAAAGTTGAAATCATTTTTGATTTAATAAACAACTTTCACTTCAAACAATTATGATTAATCTGATACTGTTTCACATTCTCTGGTAAATATGTATTAGACATGACTTATAACCGTATCTCTCCCTTTTTATCTTAGGTGTCCCGGACGCTCTGCGTGAAGTAGCCCGGAAAAGCAAACCTTCCATGGATATTGTTCAGTCTGGAGAGAGCTGGTCCATCAAAACAACCGTCGGTGACACGATCAAGGACACGACCTTCAAGATCGGGGAGGAGTTCGAATCAAAGTCCCTAACTGGTCAAAATCTCAAGGTACAGTTTAACGACATTATTTCAAATATAAGACCTGTTATAATTTTTTCGTTACATAATTGGGCTGATAACTCGCTGTGTTTGGATGTTTAACCTAAGGTAATGGTTGTTCCTGGACTAAGAGTATGACAATAAGATTTCTTATTACTATTTCGTACATAATAATTGTGCTAATAATTCTCTGTGTTTGGATGTTTAACCTTGGGAAATGTTTTTTTTTGGACTTGACAATAACACCTGTTATTACTCTTTCGTTACATTATGACACTGATTACTCTTTGTGTTTGGATGTTTAAACCCTAGATAAAGTATGTTTTTGGTGTGTGCTCAACTCACTCACCCTGAAGACACATTTGAACTCTTCCTATTTAAGAGTTGGAATAGTTCATTTTGAAATTTCAGGGGTGAATGGGTTAATACCAGCTCAAAATAGACTCAACTTGTGCGCAGTCGTTATAGACAAAGCATCACGTAATTGACTTTTATTGTAATTACAGTGCAGTGTAACTATGGAGGGAGATAAAATGACAGAGGTGCAGACGGCCGGAGATGTGAAGGTCGTCATCACGAGAGAAGTGGCTGGAAATGAGCTAGTCTCAGTAAGTGTGTAGGGTTTGTAAAATGTCATTAACACTTGTATGCAATGTAATGATGGCTAAGCTATTTTTAGATTGAATATCATCTTGTTGTCATCAATGTCGAGAAAATATTTTGTAATGTACTATATATTAGGGAAAACCTTTGTCCCCATACCGCAAAACCTGATCTGTGATATTGTTCCTTGCTCACTGATAATACACTACAGTTTGGACAACTTTTTGTAAAGTCAAGGTTTAATACCCACACATAATAGTCACTTAAAAGGTCATCTAAACGCATTTGTTCTGCGATATACTAGCATTCTTATAATGTTTCAAAGTATTTTGTGCAGCAGAACATTCACAAATAATTGCTCTGCTGATTTTTTGTAAATAAACAAATTATAGTTTTTTATCGACGTACAAAAATTGCGTGATTGATACAGTTTAAATAAACTAAACTCGTTTTCAAATTTGAAGCATTTTTTGTTGCTTTTATATTTAACCTAACATCTGATTACTACGAACGAAGGGAGATAATTCTAATTGATTGTGGCTACATTAGCAATACTTCTAACTTAGCTGTAAGGCTGTAATAATTGTTAGCGTACTATCAAGTACCACATTTTACAGGTACTATCAATTAGCACAGGTATACATGAGGATTATTTCTCTTTTCAGAAAATGGCGTTTGGTTCGGTGGTAGCAGTGGTGAAGTTCGCGAAGGCGTAGGGACAAGGGCATCATCTATTTTATAGTGCAATGTTTTACAGGTGTAACGGCATATAGCATAATCATTCAATGTTTTCCAATAAATCATTAGATATTGTTACCGTTTGGTTTGTATGGTTTTTATTTTGAATATGCATAGCTGTATATTGCTTAAGAAGGTTTTAGACTTTTTAGAATCACAAGTCGCAAATTTTGTCAAGCAATGTCTGCAATTTACATAGGAACATTTTATGTCTCGTGATTATTATTTTCAATGCTAGTAATATGGACATCATTCCATAATCACACTACAGTTTTCACGTTTTTCTTCCTAACTATGAACAGGAAAAAAGAGTACTAACGCCAGCACACATGATTAAATTATAACTCATGTTCCACACGACGTTACATTAACCAAGGAAAGCATAGACACTATAGGAAGGTAAACTCTATGAGAAAACAACATACCAACATAAATAAATATAAAGTCGGTGACAATCAGGAAGAGCAAGTGTGTCCAGCTACTCGTGTCAGCCGTCGTAATTATGTCCTCCAAAACACAGCTTTCTACTACAGAGTGAACTTTATTTTAGTCATATCAGACACTGAAATTCTATTATTAGAAATCCGAACCTGATAACAAAACGTGATATTTCACCAGTGTATTTGATAATCTAGTGTTTATTCATATTCCATACGTTTGCATACACAAAATGCTGCATTAGATATGACACGATATATGTGTTTTGGGAACACAGCACGGCATTTTTACTTGACGTGAGGTGGTTTGCAAATCGAATACACCAAATTACCGTAGTGTTTGAAGCAAACGGAATCAGTGGCTTCGTGTTGGTTGTCATACGTGATATCATCTGGTATTTTATAGACAAGAATTCCACGGAAGTGGATGTGTCGCCTGCGCAGGAAGCTGGGAGATTACGAAGAAATAGATACACTTTTCAT
>JAUMHH010198701.1:0-13531 GCA_032359455.1 Chlamys rubida | reverse complement strand
CATCGTAAAAACCTGTAAAATGCACATGTCACCATAGTGAAAATGGAGCATAAATACATACTGTGCCGTCAACTGCAGTCCAACTATGCCTTTGGAAGTTCTGTTGAACATATTTTGTTAATCTTTTGGTGATACGGACAGCTTCAAGGTCATGCCTGAGACTTTTGCACATGTGGACAACCCAAAGGGTGATATGACCCTTGTAGCCGACCCCACCCCCCACCCCCCACGTTAATTATGATATTAGTATTGATCATTGCACGAGCTCGTTAGATTGGAATCATTAATTCCGAGCATTGAATCATAATTTGCGATATTGAAACGTGACGTTATCCTCGTTGAAGTTTCCGTCATTGGTGTTCGGTCTACATTTAACTCATACATGTAACTAACGTTGTGCGATCTTGCATTGTGTTAATTTCATGGCTTACCTTCTCGTTCCCACGACTTAATATCCCATTACCAAGTCTTAACATCTCGTTCAAATACGAAATTATTTGGTAATGATTACTTCCGTTCTAACGACTAAGCATCGTATATTTCCCTGTATATTATTCAAATTACTTTGTTTTTAGTTTTTTACGACTACGTATCCTGTAATAGACAGTTTTACACGCGTCATAATATATTATAGGATTTGTTTCTGGCTGCACATGTCGGGTCTCTAGTGTCACCTAGATGGTGTTTACAAAAATACCAATTGTACTGAAGTAAGAGGAAGCGAAACAAAGTAATATACATTTATGGCAATTGTATAATGTAGAAGACTGCATGCTTCTGTGAGAATGAGTACTTTGATCCATTTTTTCAACAATTTGTCCTGTTAAAGCATGCACGTACATACGTATACAGAGAACAATAAATAAATACCAACATTCAACTACTTTTGTTATAGTTCATAGAATATGTTTATTGTTTGATGCAAAGATATGAATCCATGATGCTTCAGTAAAGTCAGATTCCTATGTGTGAAATATCCAATACCAATTAACCTTGTCTAAATCATAAAGAACAAAGGCATCTTTTCTTTTCTAAATTTTAATATTTAGTTACAGAAATGGAATAGAAGAGTTCTGCTTATGACATTTTGTTAAAAAGCTGCACCAGAAATGTTACGTATACAAATGTACATAATTAGAGGCAAAATAAGCAAGAAATGTCTCAAAATGCTTCAAAAATATATCAACATTACAATTTGAAGCTTATATCCATAGAAATTGCTGTATACTGGAAATAGTGTCCAATTTACTCATAAAATAGAACACATTGATTTAGACGACACTTTTAATATAATAGTATGATAAAAGCAAGCAATATATTGACGTGCAGACGGTTGTAAATTTCATGTATATTGGTACATGAGAAAATTGGCAAAGATGAACGGAAGACGGACACATGTGATTGCACATATAAAAGTTAGTTACACAAACATTATGCTAAGATGATTTACACAATGGCATACACAATTAAAAAAATACAAAAAATTTTGAAAACATCAACATTGAACACATTTATTTGTCATGTTCTTCCCAATAAAAATGAAAATTAAGTAAAGCATTAATATTAGCTTATAGCAAAAAAAGAAAGAAAATTACATAAAATTGCACAATTTATTAAACAAAAAGCCCATACGGCCTGTATCGCTCATTCATGCTTCTCTGAAATGAGAGGAAAATTGATAGTTTTCTATGAATTCGTTATCATGGTGTCTATTTAGAATTTCCTATTGAGTCAAAATAATATTGTTCGGTGAGAGTGATGACGGGAGCATTTATTTGTAGAAATTTGCAGGACTTGAAGTAAGACATGGCGATTTATTCAGATTTCATTTGGTAGGTATCGAAGTTTTTTGAAAACAGTTGTTTGAAATTTTTAACATCTTTTTTGACATTTGTAATCTGGGGTGTAGATCAAAGTTGTCTGTTACTCTATTTCATGATATTAATGTTATTCTGATGGTAGTTAAACATGATGACGAACGTCAAATGTTGCGCCTTGGCTTTAGCTCACGGGCATTTCATTCCAGATGAAATGACATGTCATAAAATATTCATGTTAGAAACAAAACAAATATAATTGCATTTTGTTTTGACAAAACTCTTTTAAGAACCTATATAAAATTGTGATAGTTCTATTGTACATTTAATCGACTTGATGGTCATTGATTATTATAAACTTAGTAGCCATATGAAAACGGATGTAACGTCCATAACATTCCTGATAAGTAAACTTGTATAACATAATTGTGTTATTTTGCTTATGTCTTTAAGTACACATTGTTATGATTGTTGTCTTTTTAATGTTATGTTCAACAATAGCTGATATAAACAAATTTGCAATAGTATGGAATCCAAAAGTAACTGTATATAAACGTTATTTACAATAAATCACAAGACATATGTGAAACACAGTATAATGACAATGCGCTTGCTGTTTTAGTTGTAACGTCTGAAGCTTCTCGTTCAAATGCATGGTTTGGAGCAATGCTAATTCATAGAACTTTCGACGTTGATATCAACCATGGACCTTAAATTTCACTATGCATGTACAGGTATTTATCCAACATTTTACTTATGTCCTAGTGAGGATATCAAAGAAGTATTCCTTTAAACACGTTAACCAGCATTCGTATTAATGACCTTTTCCAATCGTAATGATATATAATAGGCATAGTCACAAATGTAAAATGCTGATGGATTACAAATTCATTCAATTGAAGTAAGAAGTTAAAAAAGTTAGACTTCTTGTGTTGCCTTTCTTCTGTATTACAAATATTCGTTTAATGCACTCATTTGCTGTCCACGCTGGTGAATTTCGTGTGTTTCTACAATGAAGAACTGTATTTATATGGACTTCTGTTCAGTTTATAAATAGGTCAGCTGAATCCAATACTACACCGTATGAACAGAGTGCTGTTCAATTGACGTAAACATCGGTAGAATCCAGGTATTGTCCCAAGATTTTGTAGCAGTACTGGTATTGTTTCTAAAGCATAACGAAAATAGGGTTATTATTTAAGTTTTCCTGGAAGGTATTGCTTATTTGCTATTATTTATATGTAATGTCAATAGCTACATGCAATGGTAAAGATACGAGCGATCGAATACTATTGAAATTAATATCAATTATATGAACTTAATGAACGTTACATGTATGATCATTTTTTATAAACCTACCACATCTTTCAGTGCCTCCGGCCTTCGTTTTTTCAACTGTCGTGCTGTTTGGAATATGTCCACGTCATCGTCCATCTTCATTTGATCCCTGATGTTCGATATACAACAGAACAACCCACTCTGTGTGCATCCGTCCCTATAATGATATTGTAGAAATCAAGTTATAACATTAAAACAGGAAGTGTTTGTGGAAGATAATTGGAATTATTTAATCCCAAATAACTGATGCTTCAACGATACCAATGCATTAACAAGTTAGGCCAATATATCATAGTTATGTATCATAAACTGTATCGTTATGCACTTGTTTGTGAATACAATTGGCAAAGTTTATGGTCCCAATGATATGATGTCATTTGGAAGAATATCATATGTTATTATGTGATGTGAGTATTGATTTTTTATGATCATGCTTATTAATGTTCCTTCCGATATCATTGTTTCCAAGGCTCTAACTTAAAGAATGTGACATTGTTTGGATTTGACCAAGGTTTAGAAGGCGGGTGTCGTTGATGAAGCAATAAATAGCGACGAAACAATTGGTCATTTTTTCTCTTTTTTGAAACTTTCTAAATATATTGCGTTTTTTTATCAATTTAGAGTTCAAATTACAGTTTTGTTTACAATTTGGAATTCTTTTCTTTCCTTTGGAATGAGACAAAACACTAATCTTACCGACACATAACGATAACTGGCTTGGTATTGTCTGACCTCCGGCGGCTGTCTAACTGTTCCAGGAGAAGTAGAAGAGATGAGTCGGAGGGAGGCGACAAGGATTCTGATGACCACTGTTTCATGGTGAATATTCTGACTGTTGCTTCACTGCTGTTGGTCTGGTATGTTTTGAAAAATCCGTGAAGTAAATATTGATCAATAGGAAAGCGAAATCGAGGCCGCCACATAATCACAAAACATAATTAGTTACAAAGAATGATAACGTATTTTTTAGCATCATATTAAAAACAATTGAATATGAAATAGAAAAATAAGACAGTATTCCTATTTGGATTTTTAAGATCTTAAATTTAAGTCGTTATCAGGTTCTTGTGAATGGTATTAGACAATAAATATATCGCAAACATGTTAATACAGGTACTGTTTTGACCAGTGAACAGTATCATCAATATCTACTTTATATCATCTACAAAATAATAACATTTACTGGAATCACGTGTATTCTGGTTATATATTGGTAGGACAGCACTAGGACCAAACAACCGAATATGCGTGTTGCACATCATGCTAAAGTGCAGTGTTAATCCGAATTTAAACTCAGTACGCAAACGCATTATATGCGTGTGAACTAATATGAAAGAACGTAAAGGTTCGATTAGCGTTCAGTATCATTTAAAATACGTAGTTACAGTATTAGATAACCCAATCAAATGAAGCCTCTGAAACAAGTGCACGTACATGTATATATTTTATTCTTCGATCAAAAAATTGATTCAGAAAGTCATTTACGATAAACAACTTTATTCCGATTTTCATAACACATATACATATCAATAAGAGATTCCGAAGTAATTGCATAAGGAAATAGAACTCCAGCTGTATGTACATTAATATTGAACAACAAGATTCGAGAACTACGAATATGATCATTTAGATTGAACGTTTTTTAACATATGGATAAATATCGTTGACGATTTATAATGCGACTGGAATTATTTTCCCATATAAAACAAGATGTTATTACACATTTCCAGAACTATGTCACGGTGCTATTTATCAATGTTTACATTTTACAATTGCATTGCATTTTAATCTATACTTATCAATTTTGTACTTTCGTCGAGGTCAATACGTTGCTATATGAATCTGATAGCGTGATATCGACTCAGTCCGAGGTCCATATTACACTATTAAGCACGTATGTATATCCACGCATAGATCAAGACCATGGTCCTTACTATTTATATTAGAAATCATGTCATTAGATAACATGAGTTATTTGATATCCAAATAAAAAGAATGAGATAAATTGTAATCATGACTTAATCATTATCACGGGATTCAACAACTTACTTATTTTCTAACAGAAATGCAACAACATTGTTCAAATAAACTCTAATAAGATAAATATTTTTGGAAAAGAAAGAAACCAAATTGAAGAAAAATGTAACAGATATACATATTTATTACATGGAAATATCTCGATTTTTTGGAAATATGTGTGTTTATGGACACGTGCAAGACAAAATAAAATGCCGTCAGTATGCTATATTGCATATATCGGCGAATCCGGGTCAAACGATTAGCCATTTAGAATAAAAGAAAATCAGACCATATGTAATTTGTATTACTATATAAAAGTTATCCGTTTGTACGAGATATTAACGTAGAATCAAATTTATTACAAGCAGAACTAATATTATATTTTAAATATGACGGAACAAATACCAACCTCGCCTGTTACTTGATAATCAAGAATTGTCAAATCATCCCTAATGAACCGCTCGTCCACTGTTCTAAACGAGAAAGCTGCCGATGTTGTCGAGTCGTTTCCCCCCAACCAACACTCCTGTAAGATTAACGCAGAATTTTAGGTTTGTGAAAGACAGTAGGATCAAAATGAATTATTTAACTGTAATTATGAAGAAAATGATAACTACAAAAAGTCTATAAAACCTGTTAGACATTATGTTTTAATATTACCTCAGACGGTTGTCCTAGAACTACGATGTTCTCACAGCTGTAGTCACACACCATCGTCCAGAAGTCATCTACCGTGTCCTTTAGAGGAAACTGTGTCATCAGGTACCCAGACCTTGATGTGTGAGACTTGAGAAAATAATGATTCGTTTTGTAATAAAATAGAAAAATAGAAGTGTAAAATTAAAACAGCAGAATTCATAATATCAACGATATGGTAATTATATACAAAACTTAGATCGTAATGGGTATGGTTTGAAAAATATGAACAAATTAATACCATGTCAAAATATGAGTGGTTACGATGGACTTCAGATTTACAGCATATTACCTGTATCAGAATTGCATTGATGTAATCAGTCCTATTGGATGGTTGTGATTGCAGAAAGGCTCGGAATTTGTCCACTTAAAAAACACAAACAAACAAACAAACCATCAAACACTACATTGAAATAAAATTGATATGTTTACAGATAAGACACGTACATTTTTTATGCTTTTCTTTTTAAAATAAGTACTTCATGAGTCATCTTTTCTTTCAGGATAATGTTATTTACCTGCTAAAATGTCCATACTGCGATTCTTGTCCTCATTTACTTTCAGCAATGCCGCTTTATAGGAACTCGGGGTGTAACTTGGATTGAACGTTTGCAATGCCTGCAGTAGAAAAACTAATGACATTGTATATCAGCTTCATACATAATTACAACCAATTAATAAAACGATATCATTGGTGTCACATTGATTTTCATCAAACATGGATGCTTCAATCTCTAATGGCGTGCTTCAGTGACAGGATGAAAACTATTAACCATTTAATTTGAGTTGTTATTTTTACCTTAAACTCCTGATGAATCTTTGTCTGATTAGCAGGTTTATTTTTAGGACACTTTGCTGCCAAGACAGCAGGGAAGTTTATCCGTAGGATGTGTGATTCTTGTAAATTGAATCCTTCCACAAGTAATTCGTGCAGGGCAATATATTGTTCCAGAATTGGAAAACGTGACATAATTAAAAAATGTTTATGATTGACGCATCGCCTTGTTTGATTCCAATGGAGATTATTAGCTTGTCTGTTTTAGGAAACAGCAACACACACTCTATCTAGAACAAGTATGTGTTAGCACTTAAGGATTTGATCGAGGATGCACTAAAATCGGTTGACGTTATCAATATGTTGTGTTGACATGGTGTTATAAGTCTAACGACGGGAAGCTTTGTCAACAGCCCTGATGTATTGTTACTTACAGAACCTTTGAAGTAAATTAAGCGGTTTCATTTATTATGAGTCTTTAACCAAAAATACAAACAAGAATATATAAATTATAATTTCAAATTATCTTTTCTTCTACATAACTTAATCGTCCTTGCCAGACACTGAATGAAATCAAAATGTTTAGAAATTTTTTTGCGAGTTATCGTTTATGAGCACCTACATAGTTTTGGATCATGTTCATTCTATCCTTCCGCATGGTCCTGACGTATCTGGGAATATCCACCTGTCCTGTTTTCTTGCCATATGAGAGAAGTGCATCCAAGCCTATGAACGTTCCCGTTCTACCTAAACCAGCACTGCAAAATAATGTCAAATCATCCATTTACTATTTATTAGTTATGATATTTTGCCCTATCAAACTTAGGCCCTTTTTTAATCTTCGCCCAACGTCAGCTTCATCCTCAAAATTTAATAACTTTAATTAGTATGTTGTCTGTTTATTATCTGCTGTAATAAAATGCCCTAATTAGGGGGAAAGGTAAGTTTGGAACAGCGGTTAAATATTCGCGGTAAAGAGTAAGTATACACAAGTCATTCATTAATGTCTGCGGATATCAATTACATATAAACTAGTTATCATAGACAAAAGGATAGGACAGAAAAATAGTTGTTAATTGATGGTGCTTGTTAACATAGTTTTTAACTTTGATATCCAAGAATTTTGCAGGTCTGTGCTGGTATACCTGCAATGTACCACCATCTGTCCTGTCAGCTGTGTCTCGTATGAAGTCACCCGGCGATGGAAAAGGACGAGTTCCAGGGTGTCTGGAGTTCCATGATCTGGCCACGTGGTGAAGTGGAACTGTTGAACAAGGCGCTCCTCTTTTGTCTACAGAAGAATGGAGATTAGAAATTATACGATGCATGTTACAACAAAGTTAAGTTGTTACATGTAGTTGGTTTGTTAAGTTAACCGTCTTACATATATCGATAGCTAAGGTAATCAAATTTAAGATATTGAACTTAAAAGAAACAAAATGAGACAACAAATCTAATCTAAAAGACAGAAATAATTTTCGATAACGGTCAAGCTTTGCTTTAGAACTCCATTTCCTTATCAAATGCTCTGAAAGGACTAATATACAATTTACGAACTTTGTATTGCTGAACATATAATAGTTCAAATGTGATTAACCGCAAAGTTTTAAAAAGCAACACCGTAAGATTTAGACAGATATGGTACACCACAGCGCCAAAACAAGAGTATGGATTTGGTGCCTATAAGTCAAAGCAGTGTACTTTCTTATTGATTTTAATCCAAATCAATATAGCGGTTTAGGATCAAAGGGATTTCAATACACACTCCTCATATGTACGACTGTCAATGAAAATGACTCACGTGTTTCTATGGGGATTTAATAAGACATCTCTGTAAACGATTCTAAAAAGCGAAACGTTAAAACTCTTTTTACATATTAAGTATTTTTTAAGAGAAATCACCAATGAAAAAAACCCAGTTGATTGATACAAAAAGCGTTAAACCCAATTTGAGGGATACCTTCTTTTTGACAATCGAAATATCTCGGATGGCATAGAATGCATAGTTCCTCTCTTTGTCAAGTTTGAGCTGAAATGTCGGTGTGGAAAGAGGTTCCCCTTCATCTGGCCAGTATTTGTGGCATTTCACCTACATAAAAAATGGAACGTACTTATGCTCAGGATAAAACATATTTGTGTGCATTTAGTCAAGATACATGGTCAAGTAGTTATACGACTGTATTGTAGTTTGGTTGCTTAATAAGGAAGTGTACATGGGCTATAATATGCATCATATCCTTTTGAAAAGTCGGTATATGGTTTTAATTACCGTGGAAAACTTAAGTTCGATAAAACAATTTATCGACCGAAATCAAAATGTATGATGATTTTAAATATCAAGGAATTTAACTGCAAAGGCTAATATACAAGAAAACATCACGCTGAAATCATTGTTTTTGTTCGTCTTGAAGCGCAACAAAATCAAAAATGTATTGGTATATGACACAGTTCCAGACAATCAAGAGGTGCAAACAATATATTTTTATTATAATATAAATGTAAACCTACAATGCCTCCTTCCATGATATTCGTCACCATTACAATCTTCCCTGCGTTAACCTGCCACACCATTCTCCAAAAGTCGTCCAGGGTATTAGGCTTTGGTCCTGAGTATAACGAAGTAAATTTGACAAAATTTCCACCATAGCATACCTCAAACGACCAATTGATTAATTCACGTCAGTGCTTAATAAAAAATAAAAAAGACAGCTTGATTCATTTTGATAGTACACGTATAACGTAAAGTAAAAAATGGTATGTATACCTTGGCTGGCAATGTACTGTTTTGTTGCTTGGACACTCTAAAATAGAAAAATTTTAAGAAGTGAACACTCTTGTGGTTACATCCACAAATAATTGAAAAATATCTCAACAAACAATTTGCAAACAAAAACCTTGTTATGATGTACCAATACAACTAAATTTATAAACTTACATTAGGAAAAAAATAAGCAGAAAACAATGTTAATTTCTAGGTACCGATCCATTTCATGATATTAGAGTTGTCACATGAATATCGATATAACGTTATATAGAAAATGTTATCATTTCTTGTTCTCAGGAGAGTCTAGTATTGTAGATTTGCAACCAAATGTACGTACATCGAGGTAATTTGCGTTTGTGTAGCTGGTATCGATATCGTTGCCAATAGTTTCCAATATGATCCTCGAATGATCATCTGCAATAGAATATTTAGATATTTTAGACACAGCATGATGTGTCTGATATTTTGTTCTTTGTAGACCATAGAATATATTATATAATTCATCGCCTTGAACCATCTTAAAATTAATTATTGTGTAAAAGTAAAATAGAAGGAAAATTTAGAAACAGACTCAACAATAAAGGGAAACATCAACACTCCAATTCCATACAAGCTGAAACAAGTTACATGCGTGGACATCGTAAAATAACCATCAACCGAAAAAAGGAGAGAGAGTACCCTGGCAGCAGGATTTCACTTAGTCATATATGACGCCTGTCATTATGTTTTCAATCAAATAATAGAAACTATTCAGGAAGTATCATTGGTTTAAAATTATTTACATGATGGAGTACGCTTGTAATACAACATTAAAAGGGTTATTAGAATATCAATAAAATGTTGAAACGTTGAGTTTTGCTAGATGTATGTAATTAGCAAAATATACTTCCTTTTAATGACCACACGATATCTGTATTTGTCTGCTAGTATCAAACAGAAAGCATCCTAGCTTAGCATGGGAAATTCTAATATATAATATGGAGATATCAAAATATTTAAGACGTGTTAATTCAAATAACGATGCAGACTTTTTCGAAATGCATATTAAATTGATAACACTGTGAGAATAAGCGGTATCGTAATTTCTTTCAATTCCGTCTTCAAAGTTTGGTTTGGTAGAAACCTGGACCATTACTTACAAGGGAACGTTGTCTTGAATCTGTTCCTCGGTTTGTTTGATGTCTTTTTACCAGCTTCGTGGGGATGTACCGCTCCCCATGGGAATGCCTATAAAGAAAGTTGTTTTTTGAAAGAAGCAAACGAAGCAGGTTATAGTGAAAATACATCCTTGATATCAACATGGTATGACTATGCCTATTCTGTTCTTCTTTGTTGTTGAAAATAAGCCACAGACACCCAGTTTTATTGCAATGTAATTTTAAGCATCGTTATATTTCGTTACTGTTGAAAAGAACATCTTGGTCAATGTTTAAGATAAGATTATGTGAAAGATGACTCTCTTTTTAGTGTACGAAAAAACAGTTAATCCACTCGATAGTGTAATCTGATTTCTAATAAATACAGAAAACAATCATGCACTCATACCTTAAATTCCTCCTGAAATGCTACTGCTTTATCCACCACCTTGCGGTCAATAATAGATCGCAGTTCATGTATAGAGACACTAGAGACAACAGCGTCAGCATTGCACACGTTTTTGTACATGGCGTCATCATCTGTATCTATGTCAATGTCGTGCATGTTCACGTACTCACGTCCATTATCATTTATAGCAACTATTGGAGTATCTGAAGAACAGAATACACTAGTATACTTTCCATTAATTTGTTTCTCTTCTTAATATATTAAAGTACAGCTTGCTGATAATATGTAGTCTTTCTAATAACAGTCTTACTAATGACATTTTAGCACAATCATTTGGCACAATTTCTGACTGCTGAAAAAACTTTATACATGTGGACTTACATCAATATACTTACAATCTGTAAAATTATTATACGCTAAAGATGCTACCGTATGCCAAATACATCATAATATTATACTCTGTTTGGTTTAATACATCAACAACTTGACTTGTGTTAATTAATTATATAAACAATGTACAAACTTGCTTGCATTGGAACGAGCGAAGCTCAAATTTTCTTAAATCTACCAATATCAAAATTGCGTATTCGCCCTACAAACTAGACGGAATAGTTACGCCACCAAACTGTTACTTAACGTCGTCATGACTTATACAGTCTCCAAACAATGTTTGTTGTTTCTTGTAAAATGTCAAAAAAGGCTAAAAATAGTTCATTTTACCATGCAGATACTTTGGCTACTTAAATATTATTAAACATGTCGTTTTTTCGTATTTTTCAGTATATCAGATCTCCTTTGAAATACAACTAAATTTTGAAAGCAATGAAGGTAACATTATCATCCAAGAGTGCCCATATCTGTTTGAACTGTCTGTGTTTTGACGTAATAGTTAGGATAATGAGAACAATAATTGCGCATTATTCTATGCAATTTGCCGTTAACTTTCGCAGAAATCTACTAGATTAGGTTTTTAAAAAAAATAGCATATAGTTTTATTCGAAAATATCAACCATTATATATATATCCCACTGTTTATTATATTCACGGATAAGTCGTCTGTATTTGCGAAGTCCGTTTTAAAACTCGTGAGAAAACATACATCTATCAAAAAGAATACAATTTGTACTGCAGATTGTTGATTTTAAGTCTGTTGACTTAACACAAAAAAGGTGTAACAGATAAATAGATGTAACCTTCCTCCTGATATATGGTTCACTTTTTGTTTACCAATAACTAAACAACCGAAAATATAGGATAGTTTGTACCAGCGTGGAGTTGGTTCCATTTTTGTACCAAACTTGCTCAATATTTGACTGGCCCAATATTCAGCTAGTTTGATATTCAAATGCAACAAACACGATAGGTTTAATGCCGCTTTTTATCCCCTATACTAGAACAATTCATCGTCTAAAGTACTGGGCACCTTTTATCGAATTTCCGCCAAAAAAGTTTGTTTTGTGTGTCAAACGTGCCAGGTCACATTATTACAGGTTTTATGCCGCTTTTTAACACCTATACTACATCAGACCATCGTCGGAGGTATTCACATACAAAAGGGTATCAACAATACCACTGGCTAAATATACTGAGCACTTTTTCCAATTTCAGTCTTTAATCATTATGAAACATTGTACTCATTTACATTGTTTGTATTTCATATTGTGCACAGTTAAAATCTGCTCAGCGTTAGAGGAACTTGTTAGGATCACATGCCATGAGACGCGATAGATTTTGGTGATGGATGCGGTCACCAATGCCCCTAATTAGCATTTAAATGAAAGGTCTCAGCGATTGACCGCTCAAACAATTTTTTCACAATGTCTGGAAAGAAAATACTCCCTATGACGGTGTGTTTACATATGTAAGTGCATAATAATGGCTATGTTTGATTTGAAAACAAACCGGGATTGAAAACGTTCTTTGCGAGCTTTCGAAAACGTCTGTTTCCTTTGTTAAACAAAGAGTGAAATTGACCGGTGTCTCCACTCTAAACCACTGAACGCACTAAGCCACACTGTGCTTAATCCAATAAAGTCAGTTGAGCACCTTTAGTATGAGGTAAAGTTATTGCCCTTTTGTATGCAAAGAAATTAAACGGTGCCCTGTTGTAGTATTGGTGTTAAAAGCGTTATAAGACCTCTAACAATGTTCCTTGACACTTGAAAAAATAATGATTTTAGACTGAAATTCGAACATTTGCCCAGTAGACATCTTTAGCCTGGGGTATCGTTGATGTCCATTTGTATGTGAATATCTTAGACGATGCCCGAAAAAAAATTGAAAGACAATTTATATTGTAAGAAAAACTATTCAACATCAAACAATATACATCATGATCGATATATTCATGAAGTCTTTATTGATATCTCCAAAGTTATAAATGTATATATCGACATTTCAATTCAAATATTGAACAATTCTTTTTTATTGAGTTGGTTAAAAACATCAACGGCTATAACCATGTTGTCAATTGTTTGTTGTGTAAAGCGCGTACACAGCAAACATTTGACAACATGGGTATAGCCGTTGATGTTTTTAACCAACTCAAAAAAAAAAGTTAATATGAACGGTTAATGT
>JAUMHH010198690.1:3062-13531 GCA_032359455.1 Chlamys rubida | reverse complement strand
CGGCAGATAATGACGTTTTTCGTTATTCAAGGGGCCATAACTCCGCCAAATAAAGTTCGCTGAAAGTGGTCATCGTAATTGGCCGATCCCTTAGGGCATTAACCCTGTGACTAAGTTTGAGGAAAATCGGTTAACATTTGTTGTAGTTATTGCACGGAAACGAAGCGTGACAGACAGACAGACAGACAGACAGACCCAAATTAATATCCCCCATTTCGGTGAAAGCGGGGGATAATAAGATGTTGATTTTCAATTTTCATCCCACGCTTCGCAAATGCATTATTGTTTTATTACAGAAGAAATAACTCTCCCCCCTACTTGGACAGATGTTTCCCGATGTGTCCCCCAACATTTTGCCAGGCCAGTATATCTCTGTCCATACAAGAGCTGCTATGGATTTTGGCGTGATTTCAGGGAAACAATCGGTATGACGTCACGTCAACAACAGTAGATCACGGAAGGTGATGCATTAGGTTGGCTGGAACTCTTGCAGTCAATATTTGTAATTAGGTAGGAGAACAATAATCATTCTCCACTGTTGGAGTAAGACTTTCAAATATTTAGGCCTCGGTGAAACTTCGGGTTAGATCATGGAAGATGAACGAAACACACAGAGACGACTGTACCTTTAAAATTTGGTACAATAAAACAATTATGTCTTACCACAATACTAGGAACTGTTTTCAGTCTTTATCACTAAATAAAATAAAAAAAACCGGAAAAAAACACGGATTGATTCCGAAAATGCCACGTCCGCACATCCTTAATGCTTTTAACATTCAGTCATTTTCTGGTTTTTGACGCTTTCCAGACGTTCTACATATAAGTTGTTTCCACTCGTTAACGTTTGGACCACCTATCTCTTAGGGACTCTTAATACATGTATGTGTCTTTGATTTGAAAACTCGATGATATCATCCAATTAGGGTACATACAGACAAAGTAAAGCTTAGTGTAAATAAAAACAATGACAAAACAAGTTATACCCGATTCATGTTCTTGTAATGTAAGGAACCCTTGAAATACAAATGTACCCACATCGTTTTAACTACGGGCTGGTCATACCACAACTAGCGGATAATTGACCGGAGTGTCCGGAGACGCCATGGTTCTTTCACTGTACAGTGGATTGTGTAACTAACCCAATACTCTTTCTAATACAAAGCGAGGACAGTGCCACCCTGATTAACCGTCATGTCTAAACTATTTACAATGTGCCACTCGGGTCATGGAAATCTGTAATTTGTCTGAAATCACAACCTGATTGTTTTCATCATGTGAGACCATATGCCGTACAAATCACCTTTGAACTCCAATTGTCGAGTCGTCTACTACGGAGTCAGTAATAAAATCTGACCGGGCTGGAGTCAAGCCGTTGTCATGAAACGTGTCACGCGTCATAAGTAAAAGTGATTTTAGATGTTGGTAAAAGTGAGGGCAACAATAATTTAAAAACAATTGAGGTCGAAATATTATAGTGAAATCTTTCACTTACTAGGGTATGCATACTTTACACAGGACGAAACGCCGTCAACAAATCCTGCTTGCAAAATAACACGTTCACAATCATGAAGTTCACAAAACTGTGATAATGTACAGTTAAACAAAAAAAACACAGACATTGTATAAATGTAGATATAATAAAACATAAGGCATACGTACCCAGATATCGAGTATGTCTTTCTGAAAAGTAAGAGGATATGCTGTCATGATGAAAATGATACCAAAAGCATTCATTATCCATACCTATAGTATCGTAGCCACGATATGTTAGCATACTTGCCTTAAATTCGCATGTTTGTTAGGTAAAACTACCATTGTAACATTTTAACATTTGTTATGCTTTGGATTAAATTTCTCCTTTGAATGGTGGCGGTTAAAAGACAAATATCATTATCGCCACTCAAACCCGACATCAGATGGTAGTGTCTTTATAAAAATTGAAAATTAACTACCTCGAGTTTGATAAACATGAGTACCAACCACCACGCGTTAGGGAACATCTAGGTTTACATGTATACAATGTAACACAAGGTATTACACAAATACAATACAATTGTTTTCGGTGCCAAAAGATTTGTTACACTGTAAGCATGTGTGTTTAAAAAAAACCAATACTTTACTTACCATATATAAATACAACAATTAGGTTTAGTGTTTACAAATGGAATAAAAATGATTTTTTAGTCTTCATGTACCAATTTTAACGCTCATCGAAATAGCTATATCCTGTACAAGATAATCATAAACACGCACGTCTAATATTAATAAAAAAATATCTGACTTCTTCACTGATTGAAAAATCCAAATTCAACACTTGATATGAGTGACCATTCTGCTTTGGATACAATCATAATTTATAAGAAAAATGTTGTCGACTAATTACATGTATACAGTTAGTTTTGTCTCTCCCTCTGTTTCTCTACACCAGATGTCCTGTTATATATATCACAATTAAGTATGCAGCGAAGATCTCTAAGCCAAATTCAAAGACTTGAGTTTTGATGACATAATTCCCTATTTGTGTAATCTGTATGTCCATGCGTTTTTTTAATGTGGAATTTCCGTAAGAAATCATGTTCTGTCAAATATCCAAGCTGTGACGTGTAAAGTTTATAAACGGGGTCAGTTAACATACATATCATTACCTCATATGGAATGAATTCACAAATAGCGTGGAAGGAAATGATTACAAATGTTAGCTTTCTGACAGTTTTACCGGGTTTAATACGAACATTTTTTACATCATTTCTTGATTTCTTGACACTTACTTGGATGTTCCATTGATGCATTACTAAAGCGTAGCACTGTTTCCATTAGGTATGCTTTAATACTTGAGATAGCCTTTGTATTTTTCAAATAGAAAAACAATGCTAAATCTATCAGGAATTCATTTGATGATAAACTATGTGGTAAAATAAGTGATACAAAACAAACTGGTGATGATTTAGCCCGTGTCACTTTGAAAACTCGTTCGAACCCATATTTGATTAGAGTTAAACAACAGTATCCATCAACATTAGTCGCTTGATTGACATTTTCTAATTATCAATTTTGGAAACTTCGACATGTAGATTTGTGTGCCGACTTCTGTGCCCCGTAATGTGATGAAGCTAGGTCCTGATTGATTAGCTAGTACGCTGCGAACTGTTCTTTGCGGAGCACTGAATACGAAACCTATTATAACATAGTTTTGTCAATCTTCCATCTATAGAAAAATGACATCAATTTATTGGAAGTTAATGGAGAATCGATACAGAGAGAAACAAATGAGGCTTTTCCTCTGAGCGTAAATTATTTCGTACTTGTACGAGAGCAGCACAAGGTGCGTGCAAAGAGTACACGTCCGTCCTTCAATCACAAACGAGTTTACAAGTTAGATGCATTTTTCTGCTCAACACAAGTAGTTCAAAACCGTTTGGAAGTAAAAAAATCAGTAACGAGAAAAATCAAATCAAAACCAGAATTTAAATCAAAATCGAAGAAACTAGTGCAGAATATGTACATCAAGAGAAAAGAGAAAACATTTACGAAGAAGTTATTGAAAAATACAAGGAGAATAAGACCACGAGTTCCGGACGAGTAAGCGTCTTCTGCTTCACCGTCGGCACCCGCCTCATGTCCAGTAAATTAATGCAAAACCAATAATGAATGTCTCCAAAGTAAGAACCCCGTAGTTATAATGGAATCACAAGGTAGTCTAGTGGTAGGACGCCGGGCTCGTGACCTAAGGGTTGCGGGTTCGAGTCACGGCACGGCTATGTGTTGTATCTTTGAGCAAGATAATTTACTCCGCTTGTTCCAGTCAACTCAGCTCTAACTGAATACGTGGTTGGGCAGCGCTAGAATTGTAGAGTGCTAGCTGTTAGCGCCGCAATGGCAGCTCCGGCTGTATGCTCCCCGGGGAGTCGAGAAAGATATTGGCTGGTTGCAAAGGCCCCAAAGAACAGCTTTGAGACGACCTACGAACTAGGTTGTGAATTTGTGATCAAGTGGTATATAAGAACCTCGATTGTTTTTTTTTTATTATAACCAGGAAACTATCTTTCGAGAAAATACGAAACATTTTTACTAAATATATTTCTTAAGCTTGTGAAGTCTCTGTCAATCTTATGTCATGTATCTAAAGTTGTTTAACCTCAACAAGATAGACGACGTTATAGATAATTAACGAAAATCTTTTGTTTTTGTATTTAAACAGAACATACTTTTTTAAAAAGTTAGGCATTTAAATACTTTTGAAAAAGACAGAATCTGAATATTAGAATGAAAATAATTGAAAAAACTGCCTCATTATGTGTAAACGTCCTGTTTGCGTGTGAACTCCCTGTATTCAAATATTGATATGACACAAGGGTGAGGACTATCCAATCCCTGATGAAACGGTAAGCTTGGACATATAATGACTGTTGCTATTTATTTAATTAAGATGATATTTTGAAATATTTTAGACTCAGCTCGTTCGTGACTCACTACAACGCCGAACGTAAGAGACACAGATGATTACACTTTCAGCATTTGATAATAGATACAGTATGCCAAACAATAGCATCCCAAGATTACGAAAGTCGAGTTTTTCACAATAGTAAGCTTTATAATTGAATAGTTCTACTGATCTAGTATTACAAACAGCTGTTAACCTAATCCTTAGATAGCGATACCTTATTTTCGGCACAATTAAACCAACATGATATAAACACAGAAATATTTTGTAAAATTGAGCAACATAAGGTCGACGGAAATATTTAAAGCTATTGTTTGTAACATAATACGATTCAGTGACAGTGCTGTCTAAATGTTGAGTAAACAAATGCGTTTACCTGATTAGGGTTTTTGATCTGTCCAGACGCGAGGGGATCACATCCGATAGAATGAAAATAGGCCACAGCTACGAGTCCTTCAAACGTAGCGATGGAAAAGGTCAGGAAAAATGCTGGCCCCGCAAATAGAAATATCCTATTAAAAATACAATTACAGTTGAATTTTATTAAAATACAATGACAGTTGAGTTATGTTAAAATACAATTACATATGATGTCTAATAAAATACAATAACAGTAGAATCCTATTAAAATACAATTACAGTTGAATCCATCCTATTAATACACTGTTACAGTTGAATTATATTAAAATACCATTACAGTTGAATCCTATTAATACACAGTTGAATTCTATTAAAATACAATTACAGTTGAATCCTATTAATACACTGTTACAGTTGAATTCTATTAAAATACCATTACAGTTGAATTTTATTGAAGTACAATTACAGATGAATTCTATTTTAATACAATTACAGTTGAACTCTATTAAAATACATTTACAGTTGATTTTTTTTATTAAACTGCAATTACAGTTGAATTTGTTATGTTGCTCATAGAGTTATTTTATTTCATGCAGTATATTTTATGTAACTGTGAGATCTTAATAAATCTATAAAGGTTCACACTAATAATGACGATTAAATCTTTTCCTTGCAACTTAAACATACATAAAAATAAAGAATGAACAACAACATCAGTAGATGCATAAATTAGTACCAGGCATCTTCGAAATAAAGGTCTTATGGGTTTTGGTGGAAAAATAACCACTAAAAGATGAACGTAAATCACACAGGTAATTGCGCCTATCAAATCTGGCATGAGATATGCCAAAACTGAATTACACCGCTCCGCTTCACGGCATCATACAGCTGTATTGTCCTAATAGGATCATCGGTGATGTAAGGGTCCAGAAAGATGGATTTTCAAACCAATCTAAACTACTGCTGTTTAAACAGAAAGGGATGACTTAAAATCCCGTAAAATATACAAATTCACAAAAGCAGGTCAGCAGTGAATGAGACGGATAAAGGACGTTGTAGATATTTCGTGGTAATACATACATCTTTGCATACTTACTTCGTAGCGTCTCGCTGGGTAGGAACAGCGCATACTCTTTGGATTGTTGCTTGGTTAAAGGTCATGAACACCAGACGAGTGGACGTACCAATCAGAAGGTTCCAAAAGGTGTGACGGACGGTCGGATCCAAATCGAAGCTGAAAAAAATCAATGTAGTTCCAGATGAAATTAATTCATTTTCACTTTCCATAGACTTTTTACTGACTTGGGGTCTACTAATTACCACAATAAATGTTCAACCTAGAGTTCTCTGATTTCACTAGTCAATGGCATGGCTCGACTAACTCTATATAGTTATTTTCTCTTGATACATTAATATATATTGAAAATATGTCAAATAAATTTTGCAATTTCTTTTCGTTGATTTTTTTGTTTTTGTATATTTTTTTTTGAAAAGTTTAAATTGTTTACACTTGATATATGTACATTTAAAAAGGTAAAATAAAGTTTTCAATAATCCTACTTTTTTCATGAAATTTCAAATAAATGAGCACTTATTAACATTTACTTAAAAATTAATATTAACATTTACAAGATATCATAGGTTTCAAGAGACCAACGATGCTAAACGACCACTTAAATAATCCTCTTTGTGATGGCGTTCATGTAATCTGAACCTGTTTTATGAGACCAATTCACGGACATTTCAATGGTGATCTCAAAAAACATGTTTCACTTGACATTTCTTGGATTCGATTTACATGGCGGGTGTCCTCACATTGATCATGAAACTGAAAATGCCCTGAGGGGAAAAAATAAGAAACAATTCTACTAAAAAAAAACACAAGGAGAAAAAGCTAACGTCAGGTCAGAAAAAATTGTGCTGTTACGAGTAGCAGACACATAACCAAAGGCGCACTTAAATTTCGTAGAACAATGAACTTAACTGTTGCATCAAATCAGAAAAGGTTGCTTACTTGAAGTAGTTTAAACGACCGAGCTCTCCATTTATCTCAAACACTCGCCCGAATCCTCCAGCTACCATGCACCCCTGGAATACAGAGATAGAAAACGGGTCAAGGATTGTTAAAAAGAGAGAGTTACTTTCTATTTCCTTGTGTGATATATAGGTCCAAGATTGTTTTTATGCTTTTACGCTTGTCCAGAACATCTTATCTTTTTGTTCAGTGTACTTTTTCAAGAGACCCCGTGCATTTTATTCCCTTTGAGGATCCCAGCGATATGAAAATGCGCCAATAAACATAGCCAATAAAACTTGTATTTACCCTTCTGTTGTACAGTACTTGAATATTTAAATGTGCGCAGCAATGTAATATGTAAACCAAGTAAACGTGAGACTATGAACCGAAATGACTAGTAATACAAAACAGAAGTCACGTTTGACTCTCGTTTGGGGCGAGAAGTTACTGTTTCATCATGAAAGCACAGCAGTGATATTGTACTATTTTAAAACTACCATATTTTATAACTTTAAGACGGAAATGAAATGATATTTGTAATCTTGTCTTCAGCCATGCTACAGGTCAATACTGCTTAGTCACTCTCAGGCTCGTCCGTGTCTCGCTTCGTTTAAAACAAGATGTTGCTATCAGTGTCACTCGGTTCAAGTAAAACGATCCATGTTTCACCATAAAGTCGTCCAGCAATATCATGTCTACTCTTTATTCCTTTGTGACATCAACATCAAAATGTTTCTTCAATATTATTATCATCACGTAATAAAACATATTTCCATATTATGATAAAAACAAACAAACATTTTCCCTCTTGATTTAAGTAATTAAGTATGTGTTACAAAGTTAGTGCATGTGGCACTCATGTAATATAATACACGATCAGTCACCAGCACCTTTCGTCAAACATTAGTTTACATTACTATGTTAAGGCATTAAATAACTATATATTGATAAACCAACCTTGATGATGATACCAGCAATCCCGCAATACATGACCACACACTGGAAAACGTCCGTCCATATGACCGCCTTTATACCTCCCTTTAGAAATGAAACTGATAGACATCATACAAGCAACAAACAGGCAAAATTCAGTCAAAATCACACTGTCAACAACCAAACAAAATACTGTATATATTCACCTGTTGCCGATAATATCCATGTACGCCTAGTGTTAATTTTGCAATTCAAATTTAATAACAATGTATTACATGTTGTGTACTAATATTCGCTGTCATGATAAAATTCGTTCTCATTACATGGGTTATAGTTAAACTGCAGCGAAAATTTCTTGGGATACGATAACTATACAATCAACAGGTATCATACAGGCAACAATCAGGAAAAATCAAGTAAAAACATGGGAGGCAACAAAAAGTCAACAGACGGGAAGCAAACGTATTAATACTGCAATCATATGCAAAACAAAGTGACATCACACAGGAAGAAAAAGTCAACAAACAGACAAAGATCAGAAAGAGTTAGAAAGGAAAATGCATCCGACATCAAACCCAACAACACACAGGAAAGAAATTGACATCTACAGTCAACTAAGGCAATAGTCAGAAAAGTTCATAAAGAAAAGGCGTTAGACAACGAACCCAACAACACAAAGGAAAGGCGTTAGACAACTAACCGAACAACACAAAGGAAATCATGCAAAAGTTGAAAAGGAAAATAACATACATGTATCTAAATAATAGGTGATGTTTCATGTGTCCTTTAAATTCCAACTTTGCAAACTTTGCCCTTCTTAGAACAAAGGTGTTTTTATTATCTGGACGATTGGGAAAGACTATCCAAATTTATTCTCATTAACGATAAATGCATACATATTTCCCATTGATTTTGGGGGAAATAAGCAAATTATATCAGGTAATGTTGCAATTCATAATCTACAAATTACAACAGATTGATATCATCAAGAAATGAACTAATACTTTACATTACTTTGCCTCTTTAAAACAAAGCGTACAGTCAAACCTGCACATGCGACTTCTTCTACAAATTGTTTTCATAGATTACTTTTACGGTTTCCTATTGTATTGATTTCATTGTCAATGAAACCTGTATTAAGAGACCACTTGTGTTAAAAGACCACTTTATTGTTCCATTTGTAAGTTTTTAGTAATTCAACCAGTATTAATATAAAAGGCCACCTGCGTAAAAAAGGTCACTATTTCGACTTTTTGAGTGGCCTCTTAATGAAGGTTGGACTGTAGAACCACAATAACAGCAATGTCCAAAAGTGGGTTTAACTTACAATGGCGGTATATATAACAGCGGCCAAGGCTATGACCACCATTGATATCCACAACGGCAGATTCGCCACTGTAATGACAACGCATAGTTACAATTAGTGCTATTCTCGTCTAACCGTCGGCCTAGGTTTACATAATCAAGTGTGGAACTTAAATGAATTGCATTGATATATGTGTGTGTACTTCAAAGAAAAAGATTAAAACGTGTTGCATACATTTGTTCACCTTCTTCGTTCATATACAGACGATAGGATTTATGCTTTTTTCAGGACTTAAGCAATTCCTGTCGTTCGTTTTCTTACTTAAATTGTAATTGATCACTTTATACAATCAGAGGTGAGGTTTACATGATATACAGACATGCGATTTTTCGATGGAGACTTCCGACCTAAACATTCATAAACGTATTCTAACTAAACTTACAGTTAATTCTTTAAAACAGGTGTTAATATAATGGTACATATACAGGTTAAATGTCTGACCTGCCTCCAGTGCAGTCCCTGGTCCGTACAGAACGACACCCATGTAGAATAGCTGGTTAAAAAAGACAACAGAATCCACTGAATGTAAAATCCATTGATCAAATCTTTGGTGAACGTCATATTGTCATCATCTACACGTCCTTTATATGACGTCGGGTATATGTGTTAACATTGAGAAGTGTATTCATTTGCTTGTATTGCGAGAAGAGGACGCCATATTAATTTTCCAAAAGCATCTAGGGCGCTATATAAATGTTGAAAATTAGTATAATATTATTTTGAAGGGAAGTGCGAATCAATCAGATTAAGAAATTGTTGAGTTATGTAAAATGTGCCGGCTACTTACTTTGATTCATCAAAATACTAAAAGGAACCAAATAACAACTGGCCGATGTTTATATCTATATGGATTCATTTTGGAAGGGAGGACATTTTGTCAAAAGTAATTAATGTTATTTCATAAACCCTGTGTCGTATGTATGTGTCACCCTGGTACACAATACTAGCCGCTTCCTACCTCGGCTAGGGAGCATTTCTTTTTAACTCATTAAGTAGAGCGTATGTCTAGTAAACCAGGTACCGGGTTCGACTCCTAGCGGAGGCATTGTAAACAAAATGACCTCTGTTACATATGTTTTACTCATGTGTCGCACATTTCAGGTGAAGTTTCTATAATAAGATCCTAATATGATATGATACTGGAGCTTATATATCCAGATCATATGTATGGTCAGCCTCTGGGGTGACATCCCGCAAGTGAAGAAGTTCATTGTTGCCAAGTTCATGATTATAAAAACATTCTGGTTGTCCCCAGCACTTATCCAGTCGGGGTATAAAAACATTCTGGTTGTCCCCAGTACTATCCAGTCGGGTTATAAAAACATTCTGGTTGTCCCCAGTACTTATCC
>JAUMHH010198679.1:0-13532 GCA_032359455.1 Chlamys rubida | reverse complement strand
GACTGAAGGAAGAGTTCATGTGGGTATGTCAATTCTTCTTTTCTCGTTAATACTCTATAATATAAAATATGAAATGAACACCCGTTGTCAGTCATGATCCACCCTACAATGCGCATTATTATGTAAAGCTATTTCGTCTATGGTAATAACAAGAACGGTAAAACGTATCTTGAGCAAACCTTTTGTTTCTTCAATTTTCCCTTTGCAGAAGATACGAAAGGAAACCCACCAGTTCTGCATGGATACCCAGTTAGTGGGCTCTTATGACATGAGTAACTGGGATCGAAGATAAAATGCCCTTTGCCGACTTTAAATGACACAAGAAACATAATGTAGTTTGCAAACAGGAAAATGTGAGAGACATTATCACTTTTTTGATATGTTTTACCCGTAGTCAAATATGCATTAAAGCTGATAGATCCATTCCCAAACTGATTCCGTTCGTGATATCCCAGGATTGTTTTGCTGAGGGAATTTCCTGTAGGACTCGTTTGCAATTTCACAATTTCCCTGGAGATTGGCCTTCATTGGTAATCTCTACTGTCACGCAAAAGTAATTACAACTCATTGAAGTAAAAAGTCATATATCAATATGTTTTGAATCACCATGAGCCACGCATTTTGGAAATACTTCATACATTCGTGTCTTGTTTTGACGCAGATTTATATTAGCGTCAAACTATAGGATGACACAGGCAATGGAACGATTTAAAAAAATAAAACCGCATACATGTGTACATGAAAATATACCCCATAGTTCGTTTGGTCGTATTAAATTTAGCGTCCTTTTAACAGCTAAGGAAGTGAATCCATATGTGTAATGTATATAGTTCATGTAATTATAGATTGAGAACAAATTGATGAGGTGAAGTGAGAGACAAATCAGAAAAGAACATCAAACAGAACCTACGAGCGTTCGGGGAACGAACGTAGTTGCAGTTGATATTATTCACACATGCATTATCACATTTTATTATTTTAATTGATTTTGAACTGACTCAGATTGGCTAAAACAACATCATGTGACCACCTGTAAAAGTAGTTATAAGTGGTTTGCAGGTGTTCAAAAAAGTTGGTAGAACAAGTGTTATTGACCTGCTATAAATAGATTCTGGAACTTTTGATTATTGCAGATATTTAATTAAAAAATGTTATTTTTCTGATATTTTTGTTTAGTTGATTTTAAAACTTGTGACTAAAAAAATGGAAAAAAAATGTAAAACTATATTTTTTTACATTTTTTTCTTCAATTTTGAAAAAATCAATAAAAATAATAAAACTATTGTAGCATGGTGATTTCGGTCGACCGAAATCACCATGATATAACTGTATAATATGACCATATAAAGCGACTTTTATTGAACTCCTTGCAGAATCGGGAGGTGAATATTGGAGACACCACCATTGTTCCTTTTTCGGTATTGTTCTTGGTCAGGATGGAGTGACTTAGTACATGTAGCAAGTCATGCTTCATGTGAGAAATCCGGTTAGGAAAACGAATACTTTAAATCTGTTGGTTCCACATTCACGCAAAATCGTGTTATGTTAGTTTGGTATTACTCATTCTACTTTATTTGCTGATAAAGCAGAAGTGTGTGACGGCAGAACATTGCCTTGTATTTACAGCAAATCACTTTCTTTTCGCGAGGAGTATTGAATGTCGACAGTCAAAGATGGGTCATTTTAACATATAACGACTTAAAGAACCTGAAACGATGAAACGGTAGCAAACAACCAACCGGTCGCATTATTCTGACCTTACCACGGGGTTACAAGAAGCACTTAGGGATACACCAATAAGTAAAATGATAGATAATCAAATTGGAAAGGACCTTGTTTCAAGTCTTTCTGGACTCTATTTCCTTGCACATACCCTTTGAAGCGAGAAAACCAAAACTTTTTTTTCAAACCTATTAAGCAGTCAATCAGTTTTTAAAATTCTTTTTCTTTACAAAAAACAAAAGAAACAGCAATGTTATGGTTATATAAGCTTAATTGATATAAATGTAAATGGGCTTTATTATAGGGATGAATAAACAGGTAGAGAAACTACTTATTTCTGTGTTTTGGTATGTATTATTTTACGGCCCATCGGCAGTTTCAGTAATTTTCACCAACCAAAACTGTAAAACAGGAGTTATAAAAAAGTAAATACATCAATCTAACATCAATATGTTGAACAAATCATTTAGAAAGAACGCTTTCGCCGTTATGTAAAAAATTCTCAAATTATGTTTTTGTCTGAACAGGTTGAATTGAGAATACTTAATAAATGCTCAGGTTTTTGTTAATACAACTGTAAATGAGAACTTATGCGAACTTTCGAAAACGTCTGTTTCCTTTGTGAAGCAAATAATGCAAAACCACTTTATAGTTGGGAGTTCTTTCGGGGGAACTTTTGATTGTAGATGGATGAAACAGATTTAAATAAGTCGTATTTAGATAATTAAACAAAAAATATAAAAACACGAATAACTTAGCATTCTTTTTTACAGGGCCGGCGCGTAAAGCATAATGGCGATTGGAAATATATGTATTCTGTAAATTGTAAATATGAATCCAAAATTAACCTGTTATTCGTAATATTTTCAGAGTAGTAATTGACCGCGGTTATAAGTAATATACTATGCCCTAAATTAGATGTCTCTAATAACCTTTTGTGGTAGACTTTAAAAAGTTATAAAAATAGAACCCAAACAAACCCAACTAGCCTGGGAGATATGCTATACGTTTTCGTGTCCTATAGGGGAGGCTACCGTGATACATTTATCATTGGGCACTGTTCGTCGCGGTGAATGGCGAGTGCACTATTCGCTGCGCCACTCCTGCGGTTTAATGGAATACAAAAGCCAAGCTCTTTATGTTTGTGATTCTGTCCCGTTACGAAGTTACCGTGCTAATTCGATTTTTCATTAAACCATCGACGGTGTCGTTAAATAAGTGTATTACCGTTCCTTCCGTTACCACCATACTAATGTTACAGCCCGAATCCCATAGGTGTCTGAGACCATAACGTAGAGAATTAACGCCGTTCTCTCACGTCATGGGAATGATATATCATATATATTGGAGCTGACATGACGACTCTAGCATTATTAAGGTTACTGTAGCTTAAGTCGATCAAGATCATATAAACTAGGCAGTCGTGAGAGGAATAACGTGATTGGTCATTATGGAAATGTCTTTGTTTGGACTACTTTCCTGTCATAACCCTTTGAGGTTTGGCTTCAGTTTAGCGTTTTTCATAAGCTAAGGCCATATAAGGACGCGCCTCCGTGTGTGCAGTGCATGCGTGTGCCAGAGGCGGTATGTTGGTGTATTTGCCTGGTTGCGAGACGACCTAACTTATTATTTCGAATTAAAACAAATGTTTGTTTGATGTGTAACGTCCTCGCAACAGCCGCCAGGGTCATACGAGGTCGAGTGCCTAGAAAGACACCGCCTCAAACAGAACATAGATAGAAAAGAATGACATGAAAGATAGGAAACGAAAAAGAACCAAATTATTGCAATGGGGGCAGCAAATTAATTAGGGTCTCTTCCATGTCCCCTTCGTAGAACACACAGAGGAAAACCCCCGATTCTGCAGGAGGGGCCTACATAAGTCCCCTTTGACGATACATTTATTCATTTCTTCAACGTCCCCTAAATAGAAGACAAGGAAGAAACCACCCCCGATTCTGCAGGATGAACAAAATGTTACAGCGCCATTGCAGATGGACAAAATTCTAAATCAGGCATCAAAACGGTCTTCAACAATCGAAAAAGGATTTAAACAATTTAACCAAATTTGCGATGAAGAATCTATTTGAACCATATTTTCTTCCATAAAAATAATGAATTATTTCCAATACTTTTTGAAACGATTGCTTGATAAATCATTTGATACAGGCCTTTTTGGCCTCTTATTTGTAACATATATTATATGATAATTTATATCTTTTTTACCTAGATGTACTTACTACAACAGTTATTCATTATAACTGTGTGCGTACACTCAATGATGTAAATCTAATCCATGTTCCTAAACGGAAACGGATTTCGAGTAATCCAAAGGTCAGGTCAATCTCTTCCAACGAACGTCTTCCATATACGGCTAATACTGATAGTTAAAACAACATAAACGTTGGCAGCATATATAGATCCAGTACCGCCTTGAGCTATCTCGAAGAGCTGTCTACGACGTATAAACGACGTATTCCGGAGCTTCCCGTCCGGCTCCTTCTCCGTTAATTAGACATACATTTCGATCACATGAAGTTTGGTATCATGCAGAGAGCTTTCGTCGTCTGTACTTGTCTCAATTATAAGGCAGACATGAGAGTCTGTCCTCTTACAAGAACGGAATTGAACAAGCCGTTTCCCACTTGATATTCGTCTCTAGAAGAGACAATCATCTCAAGTGGTTCAGAAAACATTTTCATAGACATTAGTGCGACTGGTATAGACAACCAAGCCAGAGGGGTTCCGAAGGCCGTATACCATAATCTGCTATGCATGCCTCGGTTATGGTAGCTCGGATGGCGTTTCGCAACATTTATGATCGTGTATGTCTGGGAGTCACTCAATCTCGGTCCAAACGCGCCATAACTGCCTTGGCAATGACGCTTATGGTTTGATGTGTTTCCAATTCATTGTAAAAGACAAACACGTTTCAGCAGGTAAAAATATTGCAAATCTATGTAACTGTTATCTATAATAAATCGCATATTTAGGACTTTGTTACTTTTGTCCATGAATATATCAAAGGTATTAAGCATTTGTGATGACGTCACAATACATACCTTGTTGGATGTCTCTCCCTCAATCCCGAGAGTAATATCGAAGCGTCACTCTACTCATTGTTTAATATTATTAAGGAGCTTTTTCTGAAGTCAATATTTTTACGATTTTTACTGAAATTTTACTTATTGCAAGCGCATGTTCCATATAAACTTTTTCTGTTACTGTCATGATATTCCATCCAAAAGGCTTTGATATATCATTCGTTAATTAGCTGAAAGCGATTGTGCGTATCTGCCAAATAATATCAGAGATAAATTGATGTTAAATATAGAATTTAAGCAATAATTATATTTTTGAAAACAAAACATGTTTCGAAAATAAACACACAATGGACATTTAGTATCCTTAGTTTCGAATTTTTCCTGACGGTTTTAAAGTTTTCTTTAAATCTCAGAAATTTGCTGATAAACAATGACGTTTAAATATTTGATGATTATTAGTAAAGTTTGTTTGTGTTTTATGTCCTATTAACAGCGTTGGTCATTTAAGGACGTGTCAGATTCGATGGCGGAGTTCCCGACCTGCGGCAAGTACCTGACGACTGCCCCACGTAGGCCTCGAACCCGCGACCCAGTGGTGGAGGGCTATAATGATGAAGAAGGTAAAACGCCTTAACCTCTCGGCCACCGCGGTCCAACTCAAGTAAAGGTTTTCAGTCGTAAGTCGGCATCAGCTCCACGCTATTAAATGGAGACAATACGCTAGCATACATCCTCTAGCACCAAGACATACTTTTACTCAGATGGAGGCGCGTCCTTATATTACCCTAGCACGCTAACGCCAATAAACACCAACACCATTTAACAAACATTGATTGTTTACAGCAAAACAAATTCAGAATATAGAAGGGTGCATTTAATGTATATCCTGAAACAGAGAATAGTTAATGTTTTCTCGATGAATACGAAATATACAAATGTCTTTCACGAATATAGTAGAACATACCGATATTTCCTTTATTGCTTCGTATTTGTGAAAAATATCAATATTCTGCCATACTTGCACTCGTGAAAAGTATCAATATTTTGCATAATATTTTACGCCACGTTTGACAATTGAGGAAGGCGCCATTGCGAATGGATTATTCAACGCAATTCTACCGTTTGCTGCAATGAACTGGAAAGATTTCAAAACAAAAATAATATCAGTTGTTTAGTTATGTAAATACCGTAATGTATGTAACAAATGTGTACCAAAACAACTTACTCTGTAGTCGCTTCATCTGAAAAACATCGTTCTTTTGTATTTGATAATTCTAAAAGTAGTAAATTTCATGTTTGAGATATGATGTTTTGTATATCTTCACTGCAGTAGTTGTTTTTTACCGCTAAATACCATGTATACATTCATTTATTTCCTTCGCGCTTTGTACTCGTAAATATATCGGTACTCTGCCAAACTCGTGAAATATATATGATGTACATTTTATCCGTGAAATATCAGAAATTGTTAATGTGATAAACGCAATTGATACTATTATGGTTTGGGTATCTTCCCAGAAAATACCAGCAAACAGAAAGACAAGGAGGCAAGTACACCCACATATCATGCCTACGGCATGTTAATAGGACGTTAAACAAAATAAAACCAAACCAATCATTGATATATATTGCAAACATATTTAAGTTTTAAGAATTCGATATGTCTCACTGTCGGTGACACATACATTATTTCTTTAACTATCGAAAATAGCTAGAGTTCTTCGAAATGCATTCAGAACAAAAGCTTGAAATGCTCATTCCTACCTTCCTTCTTGTTTTTAGACGTAAGCCTTATACCATATACCCGCCCCCCTAGGGCACCAGATGCCCGGCTAAGCAATGAATTTCTGAAGACTCTTTACTCAGAATTGTCCGCTATATATCGATAAAACAAACATCAGTCGTGAAATGCTGAAGTGTCTACGTCGTAAAGTCACGTTTATCAAGTCTTGGAACATATAAGATACGGAGAATGAAATGTAAGTTTCCCCAGGAAGTTATTGCCATGTTCGTCCAACATGTATGTGTCCCGTTGGGTTTAGAAAGGTAAATGTATAAGAGGATTCTTTTGCTGTTAGCGGCAATGTCCTCTGCTCACATTTATGTCCTTATGTGACTTGTACTTTAATATGACGCACGCGCTATTCTCTGGTGATTGTTTAAGCCACAACATGTACATTGAAGCACAGAAATAGACAGGCAAAAACTGAACTACAAAGAGTTTCAAGCATGTAAACTTTAAAAAGGTTGGCAAAGCGTCATGACTATGTTGCTGCAAATGTTACAATAGTTTGTTTAAGATTAATAACAGCCTTTTTAGTAGAGTATTGTATGTAGTTATTTTTCCAAGTACATGGAATGTATAGACAGTGTCGTAACATTTAAAGTCGGAATGAGATACATGCTTTTACAAGGAGGCAAGTACACTAGCATACTGCCCTCATCATACATACAAATATACGCATTCAGCATATAGCGCAGGATTTCCAAATTGTTAAACAGATGAAAATATCAGTAGCAAACTAACTGCATGGAAAACATAAAAACAATTGTTCACAGTTGCTATAGGCTAGAGTTTTCACGTACACGTTTCAAATCGGCCCATCCGATTACAAAATGTTTGACTGTTAATGATTGGTTACCAGCATGACACTTAGGTTGACCTTCATTTCGTTTGGTTTGGTTTTATTAGGTTAACGTCCTATTCACAACTTATATAATTTAATGACGTATTTCCATGTGTGTAATGTATGTGTGTGCTTGAGGCAGGGTATGTTGGCGTTAATGCCTGCTTACGAAAGCACTAACCTGATGCCGACTTCTTAGTGCTATCTTACTGAAATACCATGTCAAACAGTCATAAGAGATGAATCTAAATATAAAATGAAGACGTTGTTGATTCGGTAATTACCGACCTTTGCGCTCAGAAAAATAGCTAATTTGATATTTTGTGGCTTCAGTGATAAGTCAGATGAAATATTTACTGTGAAAATTCTGCCGTTTCTGAATTTGCTTAGTCTAAGTGGTGTCCAAGTTGAAATCCAAGTGCCTTTCTCTAACCTAAGGTTCCTATGAGACCTAACATGTCTGACTTTTTACGTTTTGGTACCTGCCGTTCTCCCTAAGGTACCATATACACGTCTTAGCAATGACTTTCGCAAGACGCTTTACTCAGAATTACCCCTCTGTACCGATATAGCAAACAGCAGTCGTGAAGTGCCTACGTCGTAAACTCACGTTTATCACGTATTTGAACATATACGATACGGAAATGAAATTTAAAGTTGCCACAGGAAGTTATTGCCATGCTCTTCAACATATATGTGTCCCTCTGGGCTTAAAAAGATAAATGTAATCGAAGTTTCGTTTGCTGTTAGCGGCAATGTTCTTAGTTCGCGTATGTGTCCCTATGTGCCTTGTACTTTAACCATGACGCAGGCACTATTCTTTTGTGATGATTTAAGCCATAACATTCATTTTTAACTACAGAAACAGACATGAACAGACAGCAATGACCTTTACCTTAAGCTATCGAAGCACATAAAATCAATCAAGAAATGTTGACAAAGCGTTATGTCTATAGTACTACATAATTATACTGAAACAAATATTTTGTACTTAAGAATTATCCTACTTCCCTTTAGCTTTTCGTATATACAGTACTTTACAGCTTGCTCATGTTCTTTTTTGAAGGAAATAAGCTTTTTGATATTTATCTTTCACAATATCTTCAAATAGGACAACTAACTGGAAACCTAACAAATGATTCCACATATGAGTGAGTCAACAATTTGTGGCAAAAAGGTATCGTGATGAAAAATTGAATGTACATAATTGCACCGAAGAGAATGCAAGAAGTTACCAAAGGTGTTTCATGTTGTTCGCTGATTTTGATGTTGCCATGCAACAGATTCTGACTTGAAACTAAAATTAATGTAACAGATATGTTTGGGGTTTTTCAGAGCCTTATATTTACACAAAATTCATACTTTAATTGGATCGTAGGAGGTTGGATTTAAATGGAGACTGTTTTAAAAGTTATACAGCATAGACACATGTTGTTCAAGACACTTTCCTATTTCGTTTTGTCCAAAATTAGATGTTCATTGTAAGCTTAAAGTAATGGATGTTTTGCAGAAGAAGCGTGACATTTTTCAAATAATGTTTTATTAACTGTCACATAAATATCTGATACAGACATAGTTTTTCTATAAACAAATTATTTTTAAAAGTGCATGCTCAGACTAAGATAAGTATTTCATAACCTCTAAAGATATCGTTACACGCCTACATAGGTGACAAGGATTACGTCAATAATGTCCATGTAACTCTCTATCATGAACACTGATATTACAATGGCAGCTGCATCACTCTTAGTTCATGCTGACGTAAATCCAAAAGGGATGAATGATCGATTGGATAAAGTTTTTACAGACAGTAATCACACAAGTTAAGTGTTCGCTTGCTTTTTATATTGGGTTCAACCTATATATCAACAGGCAATCTCTAGATTTATTTCTGCGGTGTATATCATTGTAGAAATATACACCTAAAGATATGTATGATATAGTCGTTTATCTATAGCGAACTTGTCTAGGAAAATAAATGTATGCGTTATCAATAGGAAACAGGCTTAAGCCAGACTGGATAACAACATTCATCAGTCAAATCAAAGCAATTGTGTCGGGCATTCATCATTATATCGTATCCAATTTCCAGCTCAATATATATGCAAAGTGTATTTCCATACACACTCGCAGGTTGGTAAAATGATAAAAAAATAGTTTTGCGATGAAGATTGATAAAGCATTCGTTGGTAATATTATGAAAATTTCATTATTTGCACTTAAATTAAATTCCTTGTTATGGGAATGCTCAATTCATTACTAAAACACAAAATAACAAGTCACCATTTATTTCCATTTCTTTTAGCTTACTTGTAATTGTTTCCCCTTTAAACGACCTCCTCTTCAAAGCCAACATGTCTATAGTAGTAATTTCGGACAATAGCATTCTGGAATGAAGTGATACCAGTTCTGTTCAAATGAATTACTTTGACCAAAGACACGGTCAGATACGTTAAAATAATTAAATGAGTTCTGCTAAATAACTAGAGCTCTAGGATAATGATATGTTTGCGGTGGTATGCTTGGATGAATTAATGTCATGCTTAAATAAACAATTGTTTTCAATAATAAACACACTGGTTGATATTTGATAAATGGCATGCTGAAATATAGGGGTACGAAGTTTTTAAATTGAATGACTGTGACACACTTACTAGGCTGCAGGGGTCAAATGATAAAATTGTCTTTTAAAACAACTTTTTCCAAATATCCAAAAGGCGCAGTGTGAAGGTGTTTTGGCCAAAACCTAAAGGGCTACCAAATATGCTTAACGGAGTGACCTTGACCCACTTTCCTGATCACATAAGGCAAATAGTTTCTTCTGAATGACCAAGAGCTCAATTACGCCAAATCAAACCTATTTTACTTGGGTCCACTTTTAAGGTTACACGTTTGAGATCAATTCCGGGTGAGCGATGCCTGTCCATTTGGCATATTGTTTATCATGTACTATTTCTTTTCAGTTGTGTCTTGACTATTGTGCTGGGTGCATTCTGCATATTATTTTAGTGAGTTAACATGTAATGTCACCATAAAATCCGCGCTTTCGCATGGTGGCAAATACGCCAACATACCCTTCCTCAAGTTCACATTCACATATCTATGCGTACATTACACACATGGAGACATATTTTTAAATTTCTTTAGATGTTAAAGGGATTGCCCTGGGCATACAACTTCAAAGAAACCTGGCAATAGCGAGTAAGTAAACACTCCCCCCACCCCCCAAATACCCAAATATATAGATCCTAAGTGTTGCAATGGTGGAGCAGTTCTATGTTGATCACTTTAATGTCCCCTAAGTAGAAGACACAGACGAAAATACCGGGTCTGCACACACTACCCCTTAATGGTCTCTAACGATAAAATGCAGTGGCATATGGCAGGACTTTCCTTTTCCCGAACCGGCAGGGGTAAAAAGAATGTTCTTTTTAGCAATTTAAGGGTGTCCGAATACATATTTAACTTATATGAATGTACATATTTCAACATGAATTCCTTTGCAAAAGTTCCTTTTTGTATGTGTTTTTTGTAATATTTCAACATTTTGATAACAGAACTAACACAGAAAATCTAATTCAAACTGTTTTTGTTAACATATTGTCTTAAACATTCAATGACAAAATGGCTAAAACCTAGGAAAGAAATGTGTGATTTCTCTTCCTTCCTTGTCCCCCCTCCCCTCTCCCTCTAAAAATCAGTCTGCCGAGTGTCGAAATCACATTCAGTGCAGTTTCATGTTTAGCACGGAATCCTATCGGAACATTCCTAGTATGATGCTTTAAACACGGGGTAAGGATGATGCGATGCTCCACATGATTACAGAAGCACTACTTACTATAGAAGACCTATAACGGAACGTACGCTCAGATAGAGTAAACAAGTCTTGCACGCTAATGCTCGCTGATAAATGTGTAAGCTTATTCCTAAAACCAATTCAGATGTATTAGGTGTTTTACGATGGATCGTATTCGGAAATCCTCTGCTGTCACCGTACATCAATTACTAGTGCCTCCGTCTCCCTGGAGCATTTCGGTAGACAAGCCCCACTTGATCGCATGTCTTCTTGATTATGTATAAGTAGGATCGATGCGTATAAATCTGTATTTGTTTTTAGATACATACATGTATTCAAGTTTCCGCTTTAGGTATGATGGTAATTACTAAGGCGCTTTTCAGTTAATTCACGTATGCTTTATATATGAGATTATACTTCCTTTAATGTGTCTGTTTTGTTTATGTTATGGTTTGTTTTTGTTCGTCAAATATTTTTGTTGTATTCATTATTATATTAATCTAAAAAAAAACATTCTGTTGCTTTTTGTTTGGGATTTCGCCGTGACGCCTCTGTGGTTTCTCGGTACAGTTTTTCATAGTCACGAGTAGTCGAGGTGAATACGCGATATCGGCGCATCAAAAGGGGAAATAACTCTTGTAATGTAACATACTTTCATGTGTGAAATGAATATCTTTTTTCTTGAGGCGGTAAGTTGGTGTATCTACGATGACGCAAATCTGATACCAACAGCAGACCTACTCTGCCCTTAACCACACAAGTTAAAATCATCTCGGTTTTCTTACATTGTACAAAATGATTTCGAGTTTGACGAATAGGATTTTTTACATGCAAGTTCGTTCGTTTTTTTTACTTGGCTTTCACGATTTCAAATTAGAAAAGTCTGAACAAATATTTTTAATTGAATTATTTTTTATTAAAACGTCAACCTCCAGAACTTGTCAAACAAGTATTGATTAATTGTGGCGCACTTGTAAACTTGACTGAAAATCCAATTTGCATTTACATTAAACAAAAACAATAATAATAAAAAAAAACATGAAAACCTGATTGTGAGTTCAACAATTTTCCAATTATTTCTTCTGAAGTGAATTGCTATTCAAACTTCGATTTATTCTTCTGAAACCGTTTAACCAACATGTTGATTAATTGTATCCTGTCTCTCGCAATCTCAACAGATAACGTGCATTGAGTATTGATAGAAACATCCTCAGCAATACATGCAAAGCATGTGCAAAATTTATATATAAACGTGAAGCCCCTTTGAGGTTAAAGAACTTGAAATGCATGAGTACTCCCTGAAAGTTTGGGATTTTTGCATGAAGTTGACCTATTCGTTCTAATTATATGATCGCAAGAGGTGTTAAATATGTACCCGTGGATGATACGAGATGATCTTTTGCCTTTTTTGTGAAAACATCAGAGCACAAAATTATCATCTACTCGCCCAAAAGCAACAATTGGAATACATTTGTTTCTGTTCGAGATAATCATTATTTTGTTGCTATCTCCTTAGATACCTCTGGTTATCCCGAATTTTAAAAAAATCGTCTTTCGGTTACCTTCAATGTCTATAGACATCGTCTTCACGTTATTTGTTATTTGAAAATATTTTTTGAAAGGGGTTTAATGTCTTCGCAACAGCCAGAGCCATATGAAGACGGGTGCCTAGGGAGAAAGAGAGCAGATAGGGAAAGAGAACAGAAAAGGTAGGAAAAGATATAAAGTATTAAGTGTTGCGATGGTGACAGCAGATCAAATTTAGTCTTATTGAAGAAACCCCCCGATGCTGCAGGCCCCGCCTCGTTAGTCGCCTCATTAGTATGCACTTTGATACAGAAGGCATATTCTTAGATTTCCCCGATACCCACAGATAAGAAAACACGAAGGAAACCATCCTCGTTCTGCAAGGGGGAGAAGGACACAGTGATCTCCACTTACAACATACAGTGGGATATATAGCAGGGCCCACTTGTATAAACCATCTCAACTCTTGAGATTTCCTCAAGTCTAAGATTTTCCATAGACAATACATTGCTTGAGATTTTCCTTAACTTTGAGATGTTTTATACAAGTGGGCACAGGTATAGTATATTATTGTAATTGCTAAACCCTGGAAGACCATATTTATGCTTTAAGGAAGTATTGACGGAACAGGCGAATACACAAACAATTGTATAGACGTATTTATGTTTAAGCAATAAATAAGAAGTAGGAATGTTTGTCCTTAATTAAATTTTATCGAATATCAAATACAACAGGAAACAACCGCGATGTACCTCACTACAGTAGTACTGGACGGGTCGATATCAGACTGATAAATAGCGGAGTATTGACACTGAG
>JAUMHH010198668.1:0-13533 GCA_032359455.1 Chlamys rubida | reverse complement strand
GCTAATAATAGCAGTAGCGCGTCACACATACGTCACGCTTTTACAGCAGATATCACATGACCTCGATATACCTTAAGCAGACTAAACAAGAAATATTTCATTCAATGAGATAATTAAATTTCAAATTGTATTTTCGCGCGTTGGCTAACGTAAAGCTTCATATATGAATTGAATACTACAATATTATTTATCAAACAACGTTTCAGGGCATGATTTGAATAGGGATGGAGCAAAGGAAGGTATTTACCGAACACCTTTTTGAATAAAATGTTTGACAGTGAAAATCATACGCTAATCGATCATTCCCAAAGCAATTGACAAATACGGACAACTTATCTCCCTGGACACAAATCGTGTTTCTCTCGTCTTTGTATTTGCTATGGCACATACTGCTGTTCGTATGGCCAGATCGAAGTAGAAAATAGAAAGCTTTATTCCACCCTTTATTAAACTCTTATTAAGCCTCATGTATTTTCCATTTATTTTCAATTGAAAAAACTGATATTTTAATTATTGCTTCGTTTATGACGCTCAAATATTGAACACCAAAATAGCATTATCGGGGCAAGTAGACATTAACTATGGAATGTAAAGCCGTGTTTGATCACGGCCCTCATGTATAGCTCTGTACTAACAACCCGGGATAGGAAACATTGTTACACCTATCTCATCGTAAAGATACGTTATCATTACATGTGTGAATTACCATATCGGGACGGAATTTCAGGGGAAATAGATTTTGATTGATATGACGGTTGTTCTAGCTATTACTTAAAGTGCCATCAATTGTATCTGTCTGCCTTAAGTTTTAAGTCCGTGGATTTAGGGTTAGGCTTTTAGATATCCTGTCTCCGTCATCATAATGCATTAATAACGCGATCGCATATATTGAATGTATTTTACAAGTCAAAGTTACCTCAGATAAATATCTTATTTAAATTTAATTAAATAGGAGACATAGACTGATTGGCTCCTTGTATTTGAAATCAATGGAAACTTTGAAACTAAAATCTACGTAAAAGAGACGGAAAGTTAAAGACCTCGAAATGTCCGTATTCAACCTTTAGACGTAACAAGCACCAAAATGTCTAGTTTAAGAAAACAAATATTAATACAACACTATACATTAAACACCTTCTCTGATCGCTCACAAAACATTCAACAAAAGTCTGAGTGCTCGTGGTGAAAGTGATAACATATAATATTGTCACAGTAGATTGAAGAAATACCAATTAACTTTCAGAAGGTGTTTAAATTGGCCACAAAGGTATACCGCATTGTATGCCGGACAATGGAACGTAATGACACATGTAGCCGTCGAGTTGTATCTGTGATTGGTGGATACACATAGAGCGGAGCCAGGGTATAGAAGCGATAATTGCATCTATCATTTATTATTATTTCAGAGTTTTCCTTCTAAACACAATTGTTTAATTTGAAATGGTATCACAAATTTATTGTATGTCAACAGAGCGCCTTACAGACCTCTGATAAATAAAACAAGACTATCGTGTCTCACCGGGCAACCCTCGCCTGGCCACATGCTTTAATGTGTCACCTTCCATTATATACGAGTTTACCAGGCCTGGCTCACTAACACTAGCGGGAGAGAGATATGAAGTACGCAGGCATTATGGGGGAAATCACACGTGCAAATCATAACAACTGATTAGAAACATTGACGACCTGAAGTTTAGGACGGAACGCTTACTGTTAAAAAAAAGGTTAACCTTCAGGTGGGGTAATAGCGTTTATGACGTTAACGAATATCTGTCTGTTAAATTGTCAACCGTTTTCATTTAACGACTTATCATAAAAACAGTGAATTCAGGGTTTTATACATTGTTTAAAAATGGTCGGAAAACAGGAGTCCTCCACAATTACAGAGGAACTGTTAACAGTAATAGAGGAAAGGACAGACACCTCACAGGGAGAACATGTTGACAAAACAGTGGATAAGGAAGATACAGTACAAGTTAGTAATTGTTCCGAACATCGGGATGATGGTATTATCATTGGGAATTCAATACAAATTCCACATTTACGTGACCCTGAAAAACAAAAGGATGTACTTGAAAAGGAAAATGAGGAAACTCCTGAATTTACTGTTCGCCTTGGCACGTCGCTCACTAGAAAGGATGCTGATGTCAGGGCACGTGCATTGCTGAAGAAGCTGGAGGTGCGATCTGTCTCGCCTTATCCGACGTCTTCAGTGTCTAGTGTCAAAGAGTCAGTACCTCGGTCAAGGCGGGCCAGTACCCAGAGGGATCGGGAACGATCTTTAAGATACATGTCCAGAGCTCTAGGGAAAATGTTGCGATCGAGAAGACGTCAGAGTCTTGGAAGTATCTCAGACTCCATAGGAGAAAAAATACCAACTGAACCCACAGAAAAGGTAAAATATAGAATTTCAGCGCAACATACATGTAGTTAAACCAAAATATTTAGTTTCTTATCTAACATGTGGAACAAACTTTCGAAGTCAAAACAATAAACACTCATTTGATAAAATTAACTGCCTAAAATCTATGTGAAAATAAGATGCGCCATAAGGAAAAAAATGGAAACATTCAACGACAGTAATCAATAATGGGATATGTTTAATTATGTCTCATTTTTCGTTTTTAACAGTCTACTTTTAAGCACAATTACAGTTAAGTATTGCTTAATAACATCAATTACAAAACATAAGAATAATCTTAACAATTATAATATACATGTATTGCCAAGGACAACGATTCATAACACATTGTATTTCTGGTATTTTGTCGGATTGTATATCAATAATGAAGAAACGATGCAATTGATTATGTCATTTTCTGTGGTGACACATTTATTTATGCACATTGCATGTACTCCATAACTACGACCGTATGATAAGCCTTAATCAATGGTAAACCAGTAGGATAGGATCAAAGGTTCTCGTTTACTGAGTAACTACTGGGGGCTGTTGACACAATGTCGTCTTATCCACGTAATCCCTTCCCGTGAAAACAGTTTGGTAAACATAGGATTTATCTTATTGTGTAGCGAAATTAAGTGTTTACATTTCAATGTCTGCCTAATCAATACTTTCTAAACCACAATATTAACATCGAAATCATATACCGAATTACTACTGTTTCAATTAAAATATTAACATTTTAGCGGTTTACTAAATCACTAAGCGTCAATTTCCATGTTGAAATCTCAATTATGAATCTATCTACTACTGCGTCAATTACCATGTCAACATATCAATGATTTTCATAATGTCTTCCTTTTAACTTAACATGCTATCATCTCAACTATATACATGTATATTACTAGTTACTAGGCGTTAATTAAGATATTTACATCACAAATATTATTCAAACTACTACCTTTTCAGTTACCATTTTAACATCACGCCGATATACTCAATTACTACTCGTCAATTACCATGTTTTCAATTCAAAGATTTACGTTATTACTACCTTGACAGTTACCGTGTTTACATCGCACCAATTTACGTACTTAACACGCGTCATTGACGATGTATCATCTCGGTTATAAACCTTATCACTGCAATCATAATTACCTTGTTTACATCTCAACAATTGACCTAATTACAACCCGGTGATGTACCATTTAAGTTACTTCTCTTTTTACTATCTTCGTAATCACCATGTTTACATCTCAACCATTTTCCTAATAAGTACTGCACTTTCTTACATACCGTAGGTACACTTTAACTATTAACCTAACACTACACATCAACTATCATGTTGTTCTCTCAATTATCTACATAATGCCTTATATTTCGATAGCAATGTTAATATTTAGTTGTTTCACCTCAAGTTCAAGTTCATTTATTGTTTTACCTAATAAGTAGGCCTCAACTATCTCAGTGGTTTACCTAGTTTCTGTTGTCTGAATTACCATGCGTGCCTCTCATAGTATGATCTGGTTACTACCGTCTCATACATCATACTATGAGGAGGGATTGGCTCTATAAACCTTTACAATTAATAACAAAAAGTAACGAAAGCTTAACAAACAATAGATCTATAACAGGAAAAGTCTGCTTATTAAGAGTATTTCAATTGTGATGAAACGAAAACGCTATCAATAAGAGCTTGACTTATTCAATGTTTAATGAACACTTATTTTTGTGATTTATTAGCCCTATTTAAAGTTCAGAAGAATTGCGCGAACAGTTAGACTTTTGGCTCGAATACTGCTGGCGCTAAAAAGGTAAATATCATACGTATGAACTATATCTCTTATGTAGTTATGTACGTGGTTAAATGTTTGAGGATTGATAGGAGTTCTAGATATATTGATAATTTATGTTTATGTTTTCTGAACTATTCATGTGAAGTGATTTGAGTCATGGGTATATTTTGTTGACCAACGTATACGTTGCAAGCGAGATAGTGTGTCTTTTGATGTCGTCTTTGTGTAGTATCCAATAATATATTCTAATTGTCTTTTTTTTCATTGTAAATTTAGACGTGATTTTCTGATTTTCTGAAAAAAACTTCTGAGATGTTTTATTCATTAATAAACGTATTTACATTTATTTTATTCTATTATGTTCTATTCTATTTGTACCATTTTGTATTACAATTTGTCCCATAAACATTCATGAAGGTATATATTTCTCCCACAACCACAACCAAGGCTCCCCAATTCTTACTCATAGGATAAACATGCTAGGAGTTGGTAAACATATTTGTTACCTACTACTAAAGGGTAACACTTTGGACGTAATTTCATTGAGTAATCGTCTAATTACGATATGACGTCAATGCATAGTGCTTTGCAACTTCCCTGATAGGAAACAGGAATAATGCACTCCCTAGAATAATATTTGGTTCTCTAGATAAAATATCTTAACGTTGAGGGAGAAAAAAGTTCCCAACCTCGTAATGGTTGATTATCGTGTTTACCCTGCTGTCGTTTTTTCAATTTTCTAATTGTAAGGACACTCGGTAAACCTCGTAAGGACACTAGGTAAACCTCGTAAGGATACTCTGTAAACCTCGTATCTTAATTCAATTTAAACTTTAACTAACTCGAATGAGATAAACATTATAACGAGCCATCATTTATTGGAGAACCTCTATATATTCTTCTTAATAATGCACTGTTACTCGGAATGGAGATCGAACATCTGACGCTTTATAAATAACCAGTTACTGAGAAGTGAGAGAAGGATCAGTATACGGTACCATATTAAAAGGCCGTTGTCAAGACCAGATTTATAACTAGGATATTTGAATACCTATCTACAATATAGCAATGATAAAAACACTTCAATTGTTGGTGACCTACATACTTTACTGTATTTGACAGTAGACATCCTGATTTGTGATACAGGAAACCATAACTCCTACAAAACACGTGTCTACCTCCTCGGTTTTGTGTGGGTTCATTATATGTTTTATTTACGTTATGCTGTCTACCTTGTTTCCGGTTTTTGTGGGGCTCCCTTGTGACTTCAAATAAATCGTGTTCGGAACATTTTTCGCGTTGGCAATGGTTTTGACATGTATTTAAAATTGATTAATTTTGTATTATCTATGTATCTATATGTATAATCTATATATCTATATGACATTGTATTATCTATATATCTATATGTATTATCTTTATATCTTTCGTGTGGAGATTTTCGCGATAATTTATTAAACACGAAGATCACGAGCGATTCCATACTGTGATATTTTCTACTTTAAATGTATGTTATATTATCTCCGTTGTTTTTGTTCCATCATTTTCGTCCTTGTTGACAGTTGACTCGTCGTTTTTGTCCCTTTCACTTGTCATAAAACGTGATAAATTGAATTTATAAAATAGCTATGATGAATATTCGCATTCTAATTAATTGTAACATTACACACAGGAAATGTATGTTAACGAGATATAACATCAGAAATCTAACATAAAATCACTTATGTTAACTTGATATAATTCAACATATGTTTGGCACTACGTTGTTATGGTATATGTCTTTTATATTTTTATATTTCTATAGTATTTTAAGATAGAATGACAAATATGAATTTTGATCACCTTTGCCGACATTAAAATAGACATGCCCAATTCCATCGAGGAATATGTCTCTTTCTGTTGTTATAGCTACGTACGAGAGCCTGATAGAAGTGAATGGTCATTTATGGAAATGTATCTACATGTCCGTGATGACCTACACAAAAAGGTGGCTTTCAACCCTCACAGCTACGTCAAAGTGGAACCGGTGAGCTGTTTATTTCGTCCTGTTGTTGATTCAGTAGACGTGACAATCTTTAACATCACAAAGGTGAACAAACAAATAACCCCAAGTGAACTGAAAAGTGCAACAAATTTACGGTTTTCTGAGTTAAAAGAGGATTCTTCTTATTGTTTTAAGTCTAGTTCTAGGTATTAGATTTTCTCACTTTTCAATTTTCCACACAGAAAAGAGACAGGTTGAAACGATTGCTTTCCATTCCCAAAGGAACACGGACGCTGGAGGATGTCAAAATGGTAGGTTTGAGAATATAACCAAATCGATTGTATAACAATACGTGTGAAAGAAAAGAAGGCAATTGTTTTGATATACGATTTGGTTTTATATTTTTCACACTCTTTAACTGATTTCCGTATACATCTTTCCTTTGTTCAAATTTTCATCTCTTTGTGTTCGAACTTTATATATATATTTGTATATGGAAGGGAAGATGGAACATGTATATAAGTATGTTCCTGCTCATATCTTTGGACAGATCCTTAGCCTGATGAGAGATAACACGTCTTTCAAAGACTATCCGGCTCACACCCAGATACACCTAGCGATGTGCATGGAATACCAAACGTGAGTTGAGACATGTTCCTGTATGAAGCGGCTGAAATCGCTTCATTTTACTGAAGGAATAGTATCAGTATAGTCGTGCCGTGTTATAACGCATTACCTAACATTATTTCATCACAAATTCCTATCAAGGTGAACGTCTTTTTTTGTTCACATTAATATTCCATGATATTTTAAATAATAAATCCCTTGAACACCATATAGAATCCTGTTAATGTATCTAATATTTATAATTTAGTTGTCTTCCATTTTTATTTTTTAATCCGAAATCAGGCAAAACATTTAACACACATAAGAAAAAGATCAGTACTGTATCAGTATTACAAGGTCCATCACCTTAACGTGACAAAACATTTACTACCAAGTGAAATTAGAAATAATCGAACTGCTTGATCAAGTTACAGCGATTTAATGTAACAACGTAGGCACATAAATTAATATTAAATATTTTGCCTAGATCAATTTAAATTAAAAGATGAAAGCATGATAAAATGCAATAAATCTGAAACAAAACAATACACTTAAACTCGTGTACTTACTTCCGCATCATTTATCCGCAGCTACGAGGCACGTCGGGTGATACTGAGACAGGGTCACATCCCGTCAGCGTTCTACATCATGTTGTCAGGATCAGCAATCGTCAACACTCAAGACCTTAATCCCAGCACTGGGAAGCGATTCTTCAGGACCGTTCATGAGATCGTATCAGGGGATATATTTGGTGTAGGTTGCGTACCTATTGCTGGTACGGTATGCAATTGCATTAGTTAAACCCGCAATTAACAACGAAAGTGTGGATTATTGACTACCAAATAAAGATCTTTTGTTTTACTATGCAAATTTTGGATTGCTTCTTCAAAATGACAGCTTTACCGAAAAGCAGGCCAACGCAGGTTCTAAGAATTCGTGCTGTCGTGTTATACATACAGTGTTATATTGTGGTCAATATATATGTTAGTGAATAAGTATTCCACGATGTTGTAAATTACGTAACACTACGCGAGAAATCGATCAACTTTTCGCAACAATGCAGCGGAATACATAACCTGCTACACATGACGTCACTAAGGTACTATTCCCACTTTTAATTCTCTGTATAACTATATTGTAGGAGATTGCATTACTCGAAAGTGGCAGGCGAACAGCCACTGTTATTTGCAAGACCCCGTGTGAACTTCTGGTGGTTCAAAAGGAGGTTTGTAATACATAAAATTCCTAATCAAAACTTGTAGATAATTATATTCCATCAATTTGAATTAACTTCAATTCAATGGCGTGGTAATCGTGTCGTCGTTGTGACGCAAATGTAACGCAAATAAGACGTCATAATGATAACTGGTATATAGTCATTTGGCTGTTCAAGTGATTGAAAAGTAAAACAAAATATATACATGGACAAAGTCTAAAGATATCATTCTATTGTCAAATGCAATAAAAACATAATTTAAAGAATTAAACCACACTCTGATGAGATCGACTTGACTATAATTCTGAACAGATTTCAGTTAATGTTTCTATTAAATATCTTTCTAAATCTTTCTAATGAACAAAGTTACTGAGCAGAAAACTTGTCACATTCTGTTTATTTGAAATTTTATTTCTCTTACAGGATTTTGACACAATTATCAAAGTGCCGCTTATACGAGAAAAGGTGGAGCATATTCATTTTTGCAGGTAAAACATTTGCTGACATTTCCATTAACGGTTTATGTCTGTTTTCATATAGTCATATACAAAATAGAAATAAAACCATTCTGTTCTTATTTTTGTTATCTCATAACACCATGGGAAAGCCCCCTATTTTATTATAATGTAATTATTATACAGGTTCACTGTTTTAGCTTCCATATTCATATTGCCTAGATATTACGGATTTGGTTTATTTTAATTATTGCTATTTATGTACATTTAAGTTTTTTTATATATAGTTATTAATTATATGAAGATGAATGTGTCTGTCTGTTGCAGAGAATTGCCCCTTTTCCAGGATTTCCCGTGTGAGGTTTTCGCAGACAACATAAGTGGATTCTTTTATCAGTATTTCAGGTATATGTTTTATTAATTAATATCGTTGTTGCGTTTTGTTGACGAAGGCGTGTGGGAAGAAGTTTGCTTTTATAAATATAGCTTTTTTTACTTTTATTTCAGAAAAGGCGATGTTATAGTCAAAGACAGCAGAGATAGCAAGTTCATCATTGTCGTGGCAGAGGTAGGTTTATTTGGTGAACTGCAACATGCGTGGCATTTAATAGTCTGTTACAGTATAGTTAACAGAGGTGTTGACAATTATCTATCATCAGACTTTCTCAACTTTCCCGTAAACATTTATTTTCGTACATAGTTATAAACTCCGTTTTTGATTTGTTAGCTTATATACATTTGTTATCACACAACCAGCTCAGATCGACCACGATGTCTATAGCATTTGGCATTGTTTCATGTCCGGGGTTGACCATAGCTGTAGATAGGACGTTAAACCCTTTACAATCAACCAACCATGTCCGGGAATTCTGTTTGCGCAGGTTCGACCCTATGCGTCGGTGGCAGCTTGTTTTGCCCTCTAAAGGTCGTTTAAACTTAGTAGCCCTTTGTAAAAATCCATATTTACCCAGCCAATGATGATAATGTATGTCAGTATTCTACACAAAATCAACTAAATGGTGATTAAAGAGGTAAACTCAGGATGTCGCTGTTATTTTTTTATTGTAAGTAAGACTTAGAATACGTTTATATTTGAAGGGGGCGTGTCAGATGATTAGTGACGTTAAAGAAACAGAAGCAGACCGCACGCATGGTCCGATGTTCGCTAAACATATGGAGCAAGCATTTCCCTTGTACACAGAAATGAGAAAAATTCGGGTCAAAGCCAGACGCCAAAGTGAGTCGCTCTATCCCTGCTTTTACATAAATGGGCAGACATCATGGTACTTGTACCTATGTTGTAACATTGTTTTCTACGGGCTTAATAGTGCAAAACGCTTTTACTTTGAGGATGGCCAACAATTTAAAATATGTTATACATCGTGTATCTAAATATTTGTGCGTGTGTTAGAGTTACATGCGCCGTGAAAGTATTTTTGTTTTACGGGAACGATATGAATTTTTTTTTTATGACAGAAACTGACGATTCCAACGACACGGCCCTAGGTGTGCGCCTGCTCACAGGGACACTGGATACGTATAAACTGGCAGCGGCGACTAAGACAAACGTGGGTAGTGAAAAGTAATTAAAAACGTTAAGTTTGTCCATACAGGTGTTTGTAAAAGATGGATTCCTGCACATTGTTTTGTATTCTTAAGCATCATTAACATGTATTTGTAATTCTATGCATAGCAACGGATAAATAAAGCATGTAAGTAGAAAGATAATGTCATTGCTCTTTGATATGCTTTAAATATAACCAGTGGCAAATGATGTCCTAGTGAAGTTTGGTCGAGTCTTCATTTAAAATTGACAGTTTTGAGGATTTACCCTGGATCGACGTGTAGATATATATTCGTATCAATACGGAACACTTCAGAAAAAGATTATTTTTGTTTTAAACTTAAATTCCTTTGATACATCTACCTAAATAGACGAAATGGCCGTATGGTATAATAATATTTTGATTTTGTTTGATTTTCAGTATCGACACATTGAATTTTAAATGGGTGTTTCCTTCTAAGTATTTCAAGTGATTATTTTACCTTAATCGAGTGAATGGCGACAAATGTTAGAATAAATGAAAAATGCTATATAATTACTAATCTGAATCAAGTCTCAAACTTTTACTTAACGGTAGTATATCTTCCAATTTCTTTCACTGGTGGTCCTGTACTCATTAAAATTCGAAATTTCTTTGAAACAATAAATAATTAAAGATTTTTATTGTAAATGTTTAAATAGCCATAAATCAGCGGGACCTATTTTCAACTTTAACCCAAGGTGTTACAAGGGAGACAATCGCTATAAAAGCAGAGTACACTTGTAAAATAGGCAAAATTTCATAAAAACAACAAAAAAGAACAAAATGAAATGTATAATCGTGTTATAATATTGTTATCATTAAATCAAAAGGATGCGGTTGGGTATATTAAATGTACGTATTCTCCATCCAATTCTAGCTCAGTCGGATGGGTAGAAGGAAGTCTCAGCATCACCTACTCACGAGAAGTAACACTCTTGGATCAATCTACGATAACGTAGAGAAAGGACGGAAGAAAAGTGTGGTATGTATAAGGTTGTAAAATTGGCATTAAACGTTCGTTTTGTAAGTAGATGTTAACAGTTTCCAAACAAAAGTGTATTGAAAAAATGTAAACAATTGAAACCTAGCTTCGTGGTTTTTAACCACCTAAATCAAATCCTGAATGTCCCACTGCCTAATCAGTGCTTTTGTTTTGGGGGGGGGACTTCCCAGTAACCCAGCCGTGTTGCAAATCAAACACTAATAAACTGTGAATTAAAACGGTTACTTTCGAAGTTTCCTTTTTTAACATTTCAGTCCGTAGTAAATCACAACTTTATTGATATACTTGTAAGTCAATATATTTAAAAGAAGTATTTTGTACTTTCACTCTATATTAAGTAAAATAAAGTTCTACTTCCCAGGTTGAGGAAGATACGTCACCACTGTGGACAGACAGATTGAGAGGACACACCCATCCAAATGGCTTCCGACACTCAGCGGGTAACACATTTACAGTCACAATTCAATGCAAGTTAACTAATACGTTCCTAGCTGGTGTTGTAATGGCGTATCTTGACCTTGTCTCTCGTTAATTTATTTTCGTTGAGTTAAGAAAGGTTTACAAGTTTGAAAGTTTTGGTACGGTTTATGTGTGTGAGTTGAATCAGTATTAAGCATACGCCTCTCTAACTAGATATGCTATATTATATCTATATGCTGATAATTTACTTTTGTACCTGAACAGACGTCCACAGAAAAACGTCCAAAAGTGACATTCCTCGTACCGAAGCACGTTCAGCTGCTAACACCAAGAGCAAGTTCAATGAAATTCAGATGGTAAGCCATCATCATATTATATATATCTGTAAAATTGACCGATTAGGGGTTTGTCAAGCCTTAGTCTTGTATTAATATGAATATGTCAGCCATTCAAAACACTTTGTTTGCCAAAAATAGCAATGTTAAGTAGCTGGTGTCTCCAAGAATAGTTTATGATATGCCCGTATAACTTTAAATAAATATATTAAATTAATATTGCAAAAATAAAAATTGTCTAATTTTTATGAATATGACAACTAAAACGAACTCCAAAAACCTATTGTTCAGATTTTATCAGAAAGCGTTTTGCATTTTTATTGAAGGAAGAACTTTTAAATAATTACTGTTTCTATAAGTATGGATCCATATTTGATTTGTGTCCGTGTGTTTATTGGTATGATCTTTTACAGATAGCTGATAGCAATATTCCACCACCACCACCACCACTAAATCATCCAACAGAACCTCGGATACTTCACGCTCAAATTTCTGAACTGAAACCTGGCTCCATATTTGTAAGTGTTTATATTTACTGTAACACTGTAACATCATATTTATCAACACCAAATTCAATAAAGTATCTATATTACCACTTTGGGAAATTATATTCCAACGAACATTTTACCATAATAAAACAAAATCTCTAAACGATTTATGGACCATGGAGACTTTTTGTACCTCTCTTTAGGGTTTGGAGGCTCTCATCTCCCGCCCGTCTACGACCTTAAGCCTTGTCAGTGACGGAGCTGAGTGTATCTTCATTTCTAAGCGATTGTTTTTGAAGGAAGCGAACATTAAAGTTCTTCGTATTGTTACTGACCTGGTATGTGTACTTGAGCATCTATATAACTAAATAATACTGCTCTTCGTATAGAGTTGAACAGTAACAACAAGAGACGAACGGCTCTATTTTGCAAAAAAGTATATTAATATATTAAATAACTCCATTTCATTTGCAAAGGATAATTTTTCAATATGAATAAGTTTTATATTACCCCTATCAATGAAAGATTACAAAGAAGTCTCAAATGTAATTTTGTTATCAGTAAATACAAGCTACTAATTTGAAAATCAGCGTATAAAAATCCTACTAAAAGTAAACATCAATACATGAAGGGAAAATTTCTAATAGGCAGTAAACAATATTTGTTTTGTTATGCAAGACATTAAATGTAATTTTGATGGCAGGTACACAACCATCCATGTCACGACTACATCAAAGAGCAAGTTTACACATACCGGAAGTGGAGGAAATACAAGATGGACACGGTGCTTGATGTAGTTGACAGACATCGAAGCATGGAGATCGCAATCGTAGGAGGAACGCCCGACAAAAAGTTTCCCATACCAAGCGAAGCTTATAACTAACATTACTAGTAAAAAGGATGCCATTTGTATATATGTTCATATACCAACAAAATGGTATGCTTACGTGTGACGTTTAGATAATGTGTTCATTCTCACCTTCATCAAACATATCACCAGAGAAACACACGTTCACATAAATGTTAACAATGTACGAAATTACAGATGAAATATTAGGCTAAGCTTTGTTTAGTATCTTGTAGTAGACGTGCACTAGTGTATGATATTGAACCAGTATTCTGCAACGTTTTCCTCTGTGCGTTTTATCCTTACCTGGAACTAGGATGTGCTGGGAGTCTTCATAACTGTTATTATATCATGGTTATAACCGCAGGATGCTTTTAGACAATGCCTTTGTGGTGA
>JAUMHH010198657.1:0-13533 GCA_032359455.1 Chlamys rubida | reverse complement strand
CAAAATTTGACCTTGACATTTGAACCTAATGACCTTGACCTTTGACCTTGACTTTTAACCTCAATGTGTATTTATGTAAACTGAACATCTTGACCAAGTTTCATGTACATCGGTCAATAAATACCAAAGCTGGAAAAAACCGGACAAAACGGACAGACGGACGTCCGGACAGACGGACAACCTGATTACTATAGGGCACCCGCATCTCGATGCGGGGCCCTAATTACAACAAACAAGTTTTATCACCTACCCAGTACCACCAGCTCCATGTCAGCCATGTCTCGGCCAGCACGGTTTGCTGCTACACATCTGTACATGCCACGATCACTATCTGTAGCGTTGATGATTCTCAGCTGTCGTCCTCCATCAAGTAACACTACTCGCTCTGTGAAGATCATCACATGTCCATTCTTCTGCCACTCAATGTTTGGCTGGGGGATACCATTTGCCGGACAATTAAGGACAGTTGTTCGACCTCGTATAACTTTGGTGATTTCATCGTAAGTGTCATCTATACTTGGTGGTACTATTAGGATAAAAGAAAACTACTATTCAACTGTTATATTATTTTGACCATGTTCTAGTGTACGGCTATATCTGAATAATCAAGTACTGGAGAAATAGCAATACTGGAGAAATAGCAGTAACAAACTTGAACTGTCGAAATTCTAGATAATGCCAGGTAGCCATATTTCCTCTGATAGGTCTGAAAATATAACAGGCAAAACCAAGGACCAATAGAAACCTAACATATCAAACTTCAGATAGGTCTGTCAAGTCTATTTCTTGAGAAAAAGTGACAACAAACTTGAACTGTCAAAATTCAAGATGGATGCCTGGTGGCAATCTTATTTTTCCATTCTCTCTTAAGATGACAGATGCACAGCTAAAAGAAATATCTATCAACCAAGTAAAAACAAAATCTGTCGAGTATTTTAACAAACTGTAATTGTCAAAACCAAGATGGCTGTCTGATGGTCATTTTGATTTTCAAATCGGTTTTGAAATAAAACCTGCACTATAATGCACCAAGGGGAACATTCGTAGGAAATTTGAGAAAGATCTGTCAAGTACTTCTTGAGCAATAGTGATTACAAATTTTGTTTGAGGACGAAAGACAAAAGACAGAAAAAAGGATGGAATGAAAGGGGAATTTGGACGACACACTATCTGAAGATGTTGGGCTTTATAAACTCAGTTATACATAATTTAACAAATTATGATTTTAAGATTCTGAATTTACCTTATTAAAATTTCATCATTATTTACCTTTATATTAAACTTTCATCATTATAAGTATCGTTGATAGCTACTTCAGCCTGAATACCTACCATACACTTCAAGATCAAATGTTTGTTCCGACTCTCCAGCTTCGTTTGTGGCCACACACGTGTAGGCTCCAGCATTATCCACCTCAGCAGCAAGTATATACAACTCACGTCCCCCGGCAGCGACTCGGATATCTTGGCGATCCTCAGACAGAAGAATAGGGGACCCATTTTTGAACCACCTGATGTTTGGTGGTGGTGTACCACTGGCAGGGCAGTAGATTGTGAATGGTTCACCAATAACCACCCTTGGGTTCTTATCCACATCTGCACCTATTTTTGGAGGAACTGCAAAACCAATTCATAGTCTTTAGTTTACAAATCAATGAAAAATCTTTTCCTGCAGTTATAACAAAGCTGACAGCTTAATTTTATTTGACTTTATATAATTATAAACAAACAAATTAACTTTGAAAAAAGCTACAAATCTACAATAACTGCAAAAAACTTGTCTTCCTTCTGTTCAATTTACAAACAGTGTAATTAATACATTTTATTTGACCACTTAAAATCAGTGATTGGAACTGTGATTAAAGTGTTGATCTGTTTAGAGATGACACAACCAACATCATAAATGTCATTTTCAACTTGATTTTTTCATACAATAACAAACTGGTACTGATATGATATTTGTCCCTTTTGATTAAAGACTAATGGGGGAGGGGGGAATGCAACTAAAAGCATTCATAAATTTAAAATCTGATCATGTGCCTCAAACACTTTGTCAGAGATAATTTGACAAAACCTCACTACAAAGTTTAGAGCTATTTTATTATCCTGTATTAAAGTCTGGGAAGTTTAACTGACACTCTACCTTGTATGTTAACGTTGAGTACGAGTTCGCTCTGCCCTGCTGGATTGACTGCCCTACATGTGTATGTGCCTGTGTTGAACACCTGAGAATTGACAATCTCCAGTTGGCGACCATTATTTCTAATTCGAATGTTGGGGTTAAGTTCTGGAGTTACTTTTCTTCCATCCTTGAACCATGTGATTTCCGGTGTAGGTGTTCCTGTTGCTGGGCAGTCTAAGGTCAGCGAACTGTTCACGACAGCCTTGGGACTGACGTTGATGTTTATAACAGGAATCTTTGATGGAACTGTACAAACCAATTTAGCACATTAAGAAAGTGTTTTATGTGAAATAACAACTGAGAAGAAAAATAAAAATAATACTTGTACTGACAACAATCTGTCAGCTTGTAAACTTTAAACAGGACAATTTAGAAAATGTTTTGGCAACACCTTATTTTACGTGGTTTTTAATCCTAATATTATACTTGCTACACTTAATATACCTACCAAATATGTCAGTGTTGAACTCAAAGGTGGACTCTCCAGCTTTGTTCAGAGCCTCACATCTGTATATGGCAGTATCCGACAGCCTGACAGCCTGGATACGTAGTTGGCGGCCCCCAGACAGAATGTCATAGCGTGGATTGAGTGTGGGGTCCAGGAGGAAGCCATCTTTGTACCATGTGATCTCAGGGATGGGATTACCTTCTGCATGACAGTTCAACACCAGTGTCCTATTGAGGACTACATCAGGCGTCGAGTCAAGGCCTTCCTCAGTGATCCTGGCTGGCACTGAAAACATTGATCAGAATTGACAACTCCTATTTTGCAATGAATGACTTTAATATCACACTACAAAAACAAGGCATTAATTATTTTTAGCTTTTACTAGAAGTTGTTGTGTTTGAACAAAATCACATCTCATTTATATATTAAATACTTTTATTATATGTCAAATTTGCTCATATCAACAAGTATATTTTAATGATGTGTTTATTAATTGTCAACAAATAAATTTCATTCCATCCACTAATTAACACTGAATTATACAAGAAACATGGATATGGTTTTACAAGGAATATGCTTCTTTGTATAACTCAAGGAATCCAATATGACACCTACCTAACACATTCACATCAAAAGCCTTTTCATTAGCACCAGCCACATTTTCGGCTCGACAGATAAACCTTGTTGCATCATCTTGCTGTGCGTCTTGAATCTGTAATGTGAATCCATCATTCAGGATCAGATAGCGAGATGAATTGAACTTGATTGGCTGATTTTCCTTGAACCACGTGATTTTTGGTAATGGTTTTCCTGATGCTGGGCAATTCAGAAGGAGGTCTCCATCCTCCACAACCTCCGGAATGTGAACAGTGTCTGAATCCTCTATCTGGGGTGGCACTGTTACAATAACAAAATATTAATACACTCACACACATGCTAAATTTAACCGATGAAGGTTAATACATTCAGGGTCATTCTATCCAATATATCTAGATTTGTTTTTTTCAATATAATCAATTCATATTAATTTGTCCTAATTACCCCCATTGGACATAAAAGGAAATTATTTTTTTAATTTGAATTTTTATTCATTTCCTGAAACAAAGAATTGTTATAGATAAAAATAACGTGTATATGTTCAAGCTCACCATTGACTTTGACATCAAATTCGTGCTGTGTATTTCCTGCAATGTTTTCCCCAACACATCTATACAGTCCTGCATCTGTAATCCTAGCATTGACAACTTCTAGCCTGCGACCGCCCGCAAATAAGTTGATGTTAGGGTCAAGCAGTGGAGAGATGTATTCTCCATTCTTGAACCAGCTGATTTGAGGTAGAGGGATACCATTTACTGGACAGTTGATGGTAAGGGTTTGCTTCACCTTTACAGACAGGGTACCATTAGACACAGTGCCCGGGTCAATCCTTGGGGGCACTACCAAAGTCAATAGCAAATACATTACATTGTATACCATAACAGAGACACACAGGAACTTATGTATATGTATATTTTGTATGGCAAAATCCAAACTACAACTGCAAATTTTATATTTATTAATTCAGAATATGAATATGTTTTGATGACCTGTGTACAGTAAATGATTGACAGGAGTTCATCCTTACTCCTGCAATTAATAGTACATTTATCTTTCTTATCAACAATAGTAATTCATAGTACCTATGTTTATTTAAATCTTATTTGATCGAAATTTTGTTCTATTAGCACAAATGCCACAAATTTTCATCATAAAATAAAAAGTTCTTTCTTCAAACATTCAATGTGGTTTGGTTTCGTGTGATTAAAATATGCTTAGAATTATATTCTGTGGTCTCCCCAGAACCACTAAAAAAACAAAAAGTAATAGTAAGGGACATCAATCAAAACTGGAAGGTTTTGTATTACATAATTACCATGGACATCAACATCAAATTCTTTCTGTGAAGACCCAGCAATGTTGGTGGCCACACAGGAATAGTGTGCAGTGTCTTCAACAGCAGCCTGAGGAATGACCAGCTCCTTGCCATTTGCAGAGATACGTACATGTGACAGATCCTCCTCAGTGAAGGGTTCATCATTTTTCAGCCACCTGATGGTGGGCGGAGGATCTGCCTCCACAGTACAAACCATGGTGAGCGTTTCATTAGCCCTCACAGTGTGGCTCTCCGGGATGGGGATATCCCCACGGTCACCACCTATTACCTTGGGTGCCACTGGGAAATAAACAAAGAAATTCAAAGTAACATATACTATTTACATGAAAACATTTATAGTACATATCAATTTTCAAAATGTGTTCAAAGAAATGAATTTACCAACAGCATAATCAGCAAAGAACTATCTAAATTAAAACTTCCATAATACTTTAGTATATATTTGTAAAAAATACTGTTATAAAATCATTTTTAAAGTCAAAACAAGATATATTGTGATATATTCAAGCAGTGACGTTTATACACCAATCTTTAAAGCAATGAGTGCCCTTAGACTACATTTAGAGTCTTACCAAGGACTTTAAGTCTAGTTGTGTGGTCAACTTCTCCAGCAATGTTGGTTGCCAGGCAGCGATACTCTCCGGAATCCTCAGCTGAGATGCTTTTCAGCTCAAGGGTGCCATCTGGCAAGATGCTCACACCAAAGTCATCAGATGACAGTGCAACATCATCCTTGTACCAAGTGATGTCTGGGGGTGGGGTCCCTGTGGCTGGGCACTCAAGGAACACATCACTGTTCTCTATCTCCGAGGTTTTTGTCAGGAGGTCATCCGGCAAGGTAGGCAGAGCTAAACATGAAATCTAGTGTTGTAAATTCTCTTTTGTATTTGAACATAACTATAGTAAAATCTCGTTGTCATGAATGCATACCTAAATGTGAATTGGATGATTGAGGATTAAAGTACCATGATCAAGTGAAATTTGCTATACAGCTTTTTGCCTATCCATGTATTTGAAATGCGACACAGTTTTGGGCAAATGTTTCTTTTCATTGATTTGTTGCACATTAAATTAAATATAGGCTACTAGTTGAATTGGTAACACTGAAAAACCAAGAAATATCTTTAAAAAAATAGAAATATGTTGCAAGACATTATGATGCTTGCAATCATTATTCTATTTTCCGGTATATTGTGGAGGGCATGGGTTTTTTTTCATATTGAAAGTAATTTTGCATGTGTTTCCTAGGAATGACATGGCAAACCAAAATGAATGAGGAAAGACATGTTTAAAATGGTCGAAAATTTCATTCATACTTTCAAAAACTGGAAAAGCAAATAAAAATGGGAAACACAGTTTGTGGCAAAAGGTGATGGCATGATATTTGTACCATACCGTTGACTGTGATAGAGAATTCTCTGGTCTGTGTCCCCGCCGTGTTGGTCACCACACACACATATGTCCCACTATCTGTCAGACCTGCTGACGTTATATGAAGTGACCCATTCCCAATCATTCGATAATAGCTGCCCTCTGATGTATCCATAGTAACCCCATCCTTGGTCCAGCGAATGTCTGGCATGGGGTTACCAGTCGCCTCACAGTTCAACGTCACACCCTCGTTGTTTAATACAGTTATATCATCATCGCCATCTTGACTGATTTGTGGAGGAACTGATACAAAAAAACAAGAGTTAGATAAATCAGTTTTAAACAGAGAAACATGAGGGTTTGTTTTGTTCATCTACCTGGTACTTACTTAACTTTGCCTAGACAATCATATTTTTACAGCAATGCATTTTTGTTTGCCTAAACTGACCCTGCATGGTCTTTTCATGTAATGGCCAAAAAAATAGAAATGCCCTGTATCTCACAGTTGTAAAAGAGACTGCTTAACTTCTATTTTACAATGAAAATATATGTTGAATTTGACTTCTAGGCCTGGTCTCTTTTATGACCCTATGACCTTTAATTCTGATAAAGAATATATTTTCTACTCATTGTTGCTACGTTTGAATTCTGTACGTATTAAGCATACAAATTATTCTGTACGTATTAAGCATACAAATTAAAGTTCTGATAATACTATATCCATTATTATGAGAACATGTTAGAAATGAAATATGATAGCTTTAAAATTGAGATTCAGCATTCTGAAAAAATTCTAAATTTGAATGATTTCAAGCTTTGATATGTTTTATCTCTAAAAGATTTAATTCCTTTTTTGGTACAAAGTACAGATTGGATCTCTAGAAATACTACTACACATTAACACAATGTGTAAAATGAGTAGTCACCTTAAATAATTTTTACTTATAGAAGTGTTATGTATGGACATCAAATCTTAACTTAGTACATGAACAGGCTGAATCTCTAGAGGTGTTACACATTATAAGCCGTTTGTACTCTTTATGCATAAACAAGCAGGATCTTAATGAAGTGTTGTACAATGACTATATGTTATTTCTAGAAGGATTTCATGTTAAGCACTTACTCTGTACAATAAGTGTGATGACTTTGGAGGCACTGCCAGCATCATTGCTAGTCACACACTCATAGATGGCCTTATCCACAATCAGGGCTGGGGAGATTGTTAGGCCCTGGTCACTGATCAAGAATCTCTCAGTGTCAGCATAGAAAGGGATGAAATTGCGCCTCCAGTTTACCTCTGGTTCAGGCACACCACTGACCACACAGGGAAGGAGGATTGTCTGTCCTGATTCCACTACATACTTCTCATTAAGCATGCCAGCTATACTAGCAGGCACTGAAACATTTATTTAGAAGAAAATTTTCTTTTGGTCACCACTGCCACATTTTTTTACTTTTGAAAATTAGATCCACACAAAAAATATCAGTTCATGGAACTGGTAAATGACAAAGAAAGATTAAATACACTCAAAATATGTTGAAAGTTGTGCATTTAATTTACAGGTCATCAAATGCGCAAAGAAAAGATGTGGTAACTTATGATCTATATATATCTATATTTACATGTTCACCCTTGAAATTTCATGAACTATTTCAACCTTTGATTTTGAAGAGTTTAAAATGTGTCTTAAGGAGTGAATGAGTTAACATTCATTACTCGTTTTCCACAAAGTGTGTGACACATCCAAACGTCCACTACTCGTCCTTCAAAAGGAATGTGACATGTCTATTGACGTCCAATACTCTTTATTTACAAAGAGTATGATATGTCCAGTAACCTTCTTTACTAATCCTATAGCAACTTTAAATACTTGTCCTTCACACATCCTTATCGATAGGGTGCTTGTTAATGTCCACACACACCCTTTATAAAGAGAGTATCATACCTAGAAACATCTATTAATTACTTTTTGAGTGATAAACCTAGCAAAATCCAACACTCACCCTCCACAAAGAGTGTGACAGTTTTCTCCACTTTCCCGGCTGCATTAGTTGCTTTACACTTGTAGGTCCCTGCAATGGTTGACTCTGCTCCGAATATCTCCAAACTGCCATCCTCAGTGATGTAGTACGACGGGTCTGTGAGGAGGATTATATTGCCATCCCTGAACCATGTCACTATGGGAGGTGGGTCTCCATCTACTCTACAGGGCAGAATGATGGAGTCTCCTTCTATAACTCTAAATCGGTCCTGGGTGTCTGTTTCTTCATCTAAAAGCAGCTCCGGAGGAACTGGAATCAAATGAGATTTCCTAAACAGTGTAGAACGCTTGAACCACATCCAGAAACCTAATATGTTTACTAGACTTTCAACATAGGTCCAACTTTATGCATAAATCTGAAACATGTCTATTTGGTTTAGAAAACTTTTTTTTTCTGTAAAATGGAATCTTGAGCTGGATTGTTATATAATTATAAAAATTATTAATTTAAAAGTCATAACTCTTCATAGGACTCTTTCCCCCATATCATTATAATCTTAGTATATTCATCTTTTTTTTCCCCTTATTTTCCCTCATAAAAATGTTATAACTTAGAAAAATGTGATATCAGGAAAATGTCTAAGTGGAAATCCCCCACCCCACCCCACCCCACCCCTGGTCTATCTACCAATCACACATGCATAATGCTCTAAAATCACACATTTCCTAATAATGTAACAGAGGAGATCCTACCGAGGACATCAACATTAACAGTGTAGGTAGAGTTTCCAGCCACGTTGCTAGCCACACATTGGTAGTCCCCTTCCATGTCCTGCTGGATGTCCCCGATGAGGACACTGTTGTTGAAGGGTCGTGTGACACGTGCTGATGGCTGAACCACCATTCCATCCTTGATCCAGTTGAGAATAGGTTTGGGGTTTCCTCTCAGCAGCACACAGTTTAACTCCACATCATTACCCCTAATTACCTCTATGAATGGGTTGGTGAATGCAATCACAGGGCGCACTGAAACAGAACCATTCTAACTGATATTGAAACCTGTAACTATGACTCTTAATCTTAATTGACTCAATTCCAGCTTAAGCTTATCATTTTATAAATATACCATACCATCGACAGACTGTGAACAACTTTTAAGAAATTTTGATGACATTCCATCTTCACAGAGTGAGAAAATAATCACAAGCTTCAGAAAAACGAGAAAGTGAACAAGGCTTGACATATATGGAGTGATCAAACAATTTTCTGTACATTCTATTCGGTGACCTTGAATTTGGAGTGAAAATGGCGATACATGTATAGCTCAAATGTCCTTAAGTTATATCCAAGGCAACCTACATGCAAAATTTCATGAAATTCTGTTTAGAAATGCAGCTGCTTCAGTGATTAGAAGACTTTTTCTATAAATTTTGATTTTCAGTAAGAGTGACCTTGACCTTGGACCATTTAAGACGATGCTGGAAGTTTAAAAGGGTGTGGGGGAGTGTGCAGCCTATCTCTGCCAATTAATTTAGAACATTAACAAGCCAAATATGACCAATATACCTTCAGCAATTCTTGAGAAGAAGTATCTTAATGAAAAAAGTTGACGATGACCACATAAATGCTGCACTGCGAACATCATAACTGATGTTTTGCAGTGGAACTGTGCTCCACTTCAGGGTGAAGGCTAAATTGTTAAGGGCTCCTTAAAATTTGCCCAAAACATTATTGATGGTTGGTATATTGCCTTATTTTTGTAGCAATATCAGCTGAAGGACTTCACAGTAAGTTACTACATGTATATACAAATTTGAAATTAAAATTCCCAGTAAAATCAACATACAGACCAGACTTAAAATCATGAAATCACATGGACACTAAACCTATTTTGTATCATTGTACATAAATAAGAAAAATACACTATGCAAAATCAAACCTTATAAATGAATCTCAATATTTAATACAGATATTGCTTTGAGAAAAGATCATTGAAAACATTTGTGTAAGCAATTCTACAAAGTAAAGGTATCAATATTTTGACAGACAGAACAAATTTTAAAATTTTGATTTAAATTAGCTTTTCAAAATTCAAATATTTAAGGTATTCCTCTTGTTTGCCGATTCATGAACTATAAACACATTTAAAGGAGTTTCAATGGTAACATACCTATTCCTGTGACACTAAGATAAGCAGACATGTCCCTCATACCAAACTGGTTCTGGACCACACATGTATACCGTCCCTCATCACCACTCTTCAAATCTGTGGACAGAGAAATCACAAGTGTAATAACATGATATTATAGATAATGACAGGAGGTCAAATATGTGTAAAATATTTCTTAAAGGATCTTAAAAATAAGTTCCCTGTAGACAAAAATTGTCTTTTAGTTTGATGTACATGATTAATCCTTGGTTAAAGGATAAAAATTGACTGTAAAGAAACTAGATAGGCATGAACTTACTAAAACTGTTGAACTGTGCAAGTTCCATACGTCTTTTGAAACAGAACTAAAATATCATCCTGTGATTTTCAGACACAATGTATATTGCAACAAAACCTGTAAATTACCATCGATATAAAATCAGTATATTTCACTCAGGCCTTACAATCAGTATGTTTTATTTATCTGGTATGTGAGATCTATGTCCGGGAGTGGCTGAAAGAAAGCTCTGTTCCTAATACAAATTGTTGAGGAGAATTAACATAAGATACTATATATACCGGGAAATTTTCGCCACAGTTTTAATATCGTCTTTTTCGTTCTCCCCAATGAGGGCTAATTTATCAAGATAGTGAATATTAGTACACAACATACAGTATATAGTATTTATTTAGTAATCACATGTGTATGGCAAAATTAACACTTACAGAGAACAGGGAAAATATTTGACTGGGCAAAAGTTTTGGTATACAGTACATTCCATTTCAATCCCTAATACACTGTAAACCTTACTTCTGATAAAGAGAGAGCCTTCTGGGAGTTGAATAAATCGACCCCCATATGCAATGATCGTGCCCTCCTCATTCCTCCAGTAGATCTTTGGGGGAGGGTTTCCAGTAGCCTCACAGCTTATGGTGACATTGGTCTCTATGTCAGCTCCAAGATTAGTAGGCTGGGTGGTGATACGGGGCTCAGCTACAACACAACATGTTTTTTCTTCAATAAGATTTATCAGTTTGGAATTGTGTTATATCAAAGTTTTACTTTATACACAAACAATGTACGTATTAAACGTGTCGCAACGTTTCAAGACCGACTGGTCTCTTTGTCAAGCTATGACTGAGTGAGTGATTTGTATTGTTTACATGTACAACGATGTGACGAAATTGTATATTTCATATGTCAATCAACGTGGAACATTTTGCCTATCGATAGAGAGTGTATATATACACTGATTCAAATAGATACAGCATATTTTACTATTCTTACATCCAACAGATTATCATTTAATCTTGATTTACACCCATATGTTAATTCTATGATGATAAATAATTATGTAACAATGTATATAATATTTAATTATTTCACAACTTATATTTATCACTCTTGTAGGCCCATTTGGATGTGCATGCAGGGTCTTAATGTTAGAGGAAACCAGAGTACCCAGAGAAAACCCATGTGGTCTGGCAGGTGACCCATACTTTTTCACGTCCGATAGTGGGGTCAAACCCCGGCCCTCTTGTTAAAGGGCAAGTGCACCATCCAATGTATTATCTTCCCTAACTATATTTATTCTATGATGATTAATACGTACACTACCCTTGTGTAACCATTGAATTTAATTTGAGAAAGATTTCACCAGACTCTTGCCATATTGGTTGTTTTTGTAGCAGTACCGGTAAGTGCAAATTTCAAGCTGCAGAAGAATATGGAATAAATATTTTTTAAAACATTTTGATGATTTTTGGTGGACTCAGATAGATTTTTTACGGAATTTTGAGTGCTGCATCTCATGCACATAAAAAAAAACTCTGGGTAGAACAGTGAATAAGGTGACAATTTTAATAGCAATTGTCAGGTTTTTGAAGAATTTAAGATTTTGCATGTTCATAATGACCTATTGACCTAACTCCCAAAACACTGTCTACTTACATCCAACCTCGAGTGTAACATCAGCAGAATCTGTCCCTGCCTCATTTGTGGCCACACAGCGGTAATCGCCACCATCTTGCTCCTGTGTGCCAAGGATCATCAATATGCCATCAATCGTGATGTTCACGTAGGACAGCTGTCGTAGCTGTAACAAAGAACAAATTCTGCCAAATGAAACCTGTATGTTGTAACAGTGACTAAAGGTGTGTATGTGTCTTATCTGATACGGAAGCCATCTGTAAGTTCTTCTTTCGGACATGACAATCTAACTTTAATCAGATTTAATTTCTAATTTCTAACTTCTGGGCAGCAAGTTTGATATAGTAGAAAAGTATAATCAAGACTGACATTCTGGAAAAACAACTTTGTCAGTTTAGTATCTATATCAACTTACCTCCAGATATATATGCCATGCATAAGGATTTTTTTTATGTACTGGGGAGCATTGTGGAGCATGGTTTGAACATGGTTGATTTTACTGTCATTTGGGAACATTACAGCTCTAGCTAGTATTGCATGCTAAAAAGGAGCACTTGTTCTTATTTTCAAATCTATATCTATAATACCGTTAACAATAGTCCATCTCTCTTTAATGATCTCTCACCTTCTGTTCACATGTCCCTAGTTAACCCAAATACCCAAAGCTAAATAAATTTGGATTTTCTATCCAAGGACATTTCAGAAACATGAAACATAAAAACACACCTGGACATCTCCTCTGAACCATGTGATTGTGGGGCTGGGTATACCATTGGCTGCACACACTAAGACTGCATTGTCACCACTAGCAACCAATACAAGTTCATCAGATCGGTATATCTGCGGTGCCTCTGTCACAGGAATGAACATCAATCATACATAACGTAAATATTTACTTAAACACTGCTTGATAAAAAAGCTCCATGCAAAATTAATCTCGCTGCTCAATCAAGAAACACCATGGAAATTGACAATTGTTCTCACTGCTCAATCAAGGTACTCACATGGTCCCATTGAAACTAAACTAGAAGTGAAGGCCATGATAACCTAAATGTAGTACATAGCACACATCGTGTTGGTAATGCAGACACACTTCACATTTCATGAAAGTATCTTTTACAGTTTAAAAATGGTCCAAACAACATTTCACTGTAAATTTTAAATTGACCTTTGACCCTGAGGTGAAGGTCACAGTGACCTAATTGCAGCGCCCTGCACACTTCTATATGGTGATGCAGGTACAGATCTAATTTCATTCAATTATCTTGAATGGTTTTAAGTTCTTGCTGTGAAAGATTTTGTGGAAAGTTTTTCACTTGTTTGTCCTTAGTGGCAAACTTGTTCATACAAAAGTAATCATTAAGAGAAATCTACATATGAATTTGAACAAGAGGCCCATAGGGCCTGTATCGCTCACCTGGATATCTAAGCAATCATGGCAAAATATTCTCAAAATGAGATTCAAGGGAATATGCCAGACCCCAAGGCCAATCCTTGTAGCATATCTGTATTAGATTTTTCATGCCCAGCAATTTTATG
>JAUMHH010198646.1:0-13533 GCA_032359455.1 Chlamys rubida | reverse complement strand
TTACCGTCGTATGGATCAAAACACCAAGAGGCAGCCTAACACGTTTGACCTGAAACTCAACATAGGAACTGTTATTGGCGACATACTGAAGATGACAACCATTGGGAATGTTGACGTGATATCGAAAATATCATCGACCTCAAAGAATGCGGATTCACGTATCGGTACCTTGCTTGGGACTTTGATGTCAACACCTTCAGTTACATCATTTTCCGACTCTACCTCAGCCTCCGACCTCGTCGGATCTCCAACTGAAGGACCAGCAACAGTGGATGTGTTACCCTTTGCAGTCGCGGTAGGCAATCGTACACTGGGAGGAGGAACCACGCCTTTATTGACAGGAGGAATATTTACTGATAACGGTGAATTACTTGCCACAGATTACAACAACTGCAGACTCGTGTTGTTTGATGACAAGTATAGCTACAAGAGAGAATACAAAGTAAAAGGAAACCCATTCGATGTAACGCGTGGACTTCACACTGATGAGATACTTGTTAGTATTACAAACAGTGGGTTCATGAGATGTACACTACGGGAGGGTCAGCTGACTGTAATCGAAACAATCCGCTGTACAGGCAATGTCTATGGAATAGCAGTTCTCAGAGATAACATACTGGGTAGTACTGATCATAGTGTGGAAGTAATGTCATCGGATGGGAAAGTAAAAAAGTCAATACAGAAGGAGGTTGGATACGTCACACGTATTGCCGCATCTACATCTACGTCAACGTTTTACTACAGTGATATCGATGACATCGTGTGTAGACGACTAGACAGCGACGTACAAGACTACAGATACAGTGACCCTGGTCTGAGGAGTCCTCGTGGTATCGGACTGGACCGTGATAACAATGTGTATGTGTGTGGATATAACTCCGGCAATGTTTACATTGTTTCACCTGACGGGTCACAGGTTCTAGTTCACAGTCTCTCTAGTATCAGACGTCCATACGGGATAATTGTCCATCCCACCAAACAGGAGTTCGTAGTCACATCCGACAAAGGGGCTACTTCACTTGAGGTGTACAGATTCAGTGACAATGTCGGTGCTATTCAATGAACACATTGGTATCATTATAAGTGGTACTTGTTGTAAAAAGGATAAAACCGATCCTAAATGACAGTTAAACACAACAAGCCTCTTGTTGCTAGATTATTTCTTTAATGTTAAGACACACTAAACCATTAGGAACGCAACTAAGTAAACAAAATGTAGGGTATTTAGATGTGTATTACCTAATCATTAGATTATTTTTTGTAAATGATATCTTATTTTTCATTCGCTTTCATTTTATTAATTATTTTTTGTTTTTAAGCCAAAAAAATCTTGTGATATTTAATGTCATTGCACAAAATATTTGTCTCATCTTTTCCTCACCTGATGAAGAATTGGTGAAATGTTTTGTTCAAATTGATTTCCAGCTTTTCCGATTTATTTGGACTTGTTAACCAATTCACATAGGGAATGAATTTTAACCTATCAAGAACACTCGTTGTGAGCTAAGAATGTATTAATTAAACAATTTTAGAAAATCAGAAAATAATCGGAGGAAAAGTCAAATAATTTCTTAAGACGCTCCTGATTACGAGTAGTTCCAGTGGCCTAATCTTTCTATACTTAAAGCTCCATTGAGGTTCATGAATAATTCAAGTTGAAGTCAATATTAGATCTAGGTTAATTCCTTTAAAATGTCTGTTCGTCCTTTTTTTATAAAGCCCCGAAACATTTCCTGTTCGATCCTGTTGAGTTATATTGTTAGTTACAGCGAAGGTAATAGAGATTCCCATAAGATACTGTCCAGTTTGCATTCGTTACGATACAATTTCTTTGTAGATTCTATGAGTTACTGTGAGGTTCCTGTAAAGTCCTTTAATGGTTTCGATGTAGTTCAAGATTAAGCGATGTTTTGCCCCGCAGTAGCAAAGCTGTTTGTACAGAACTACAGTAGTGGTATGTGTTACTTATACATGTAACTGTTGTAACATATAAAACTGTTGTAACATATAAAGCTCATTCAATCAAATGGATTTGTATGTTGTACATAAATTAGTAATGAAGCGTTACGTTGGCATTGGACTATATTTCTTATACAATTTTTTTTTTACATTTTTCTTTCTCTCAAGTAAAACTCTCTGAATGGGCGTATACCAAATTATTTCTCATCGCATATCTACTATTAAATGTACGTGTTTTTGTAAATGTGATCATATCTTACCCTCTCTGCTACGACTTCAGGTCATCCGTGTTTTAATGTTCTCGTCCTGCATTTTCGTCCAAAGCACCTCTAACTCACTTTTAGGGGGATGCGTTTTAGCAAATGACTATTGAAAGGTCATTCCGGATCGCTGTTCGATCAAAAATATTAGCGCATCACGGATATCATAATATATATTTTTGCTTACATATTATGATGAGAATCTGTATGAATAATGGTATAAGTATATTTTTTCAATTTTACTTGATAAGGAAACAAAGACCAAATGCGTAAAAAAATGTCTCATGTATTTGATTGCCTTCATATAAGTTAAATATAGAAAGAAGATCAATTAATGTATTTATATCAAGTAGGATGTGTACATCATGCGGTAATTGTGATGTTGAGGAAGAATTTCATTTCATCATTAACTATTGGTTTTTTTTCAAATGAACTAATCAGATACTTGAAGCTAAATTATTTTTGTCATCCTTGTATTAAATCTTGTCTAATTACTTAAAGTTAGCAATGTACAATAGTTTGGTCATTTCGGTAAATGTATATGACTTGTTGCTCATTTTGGTCTTCCTGATTTGTGATGTATTAACTGACAGACATATTTTGATAGAATACCTCTCATCAGCCCTCGTGTCTTACATCAGCCCTTGGGGCCTTCGGGACCACTGACTGATATCAAGACTCTTCTTCTGATAAAGGTTATAATATAAATCTGATCATATCATAAAAATAAAATAAAAAAAGAACGTGAGAAATTGTCAATATTGTATCACTAGGACTGGAAAGTTTGCACAAAATAAAATACATGTACTCCTATTTACAATCTTTTTGTACCATTTTACGAAAGCCGGTACGGATCAACGAGAAAAATTCATTTCGTAACAAGGTCTTCGCTATCTCGTAATAGCGACTTAACTACATTGTATGTCACAATAACGATTTACTATCCCCTAATAACGTCATAGCTACATTTTTCATGTATATAGCTAAGTCATTATGACGAGATATCTATATCGTTATTACGAGATGGCTAAGTCATTATTACGAAATAGCTAAGTCGTTATTACAAGATAGCTATATCGTTATTACGAGGTAGCTAAGTCATTATTACGAGATAGCTACAATGTAAGTCGTTATTACAAGATAGCTATATCGTTATTACGAGGTAGCTAAGTCATTATTACGAGATAGCTCAGTCTTTATTACGAGACAGCTAAGTCGTTATTACGAGACAGCTAAGTCGTTATTACGACATCACATTTTCCCCAGTGGTCCGTACCGGCTTCCGTACCATTCCAATATTACAGATTTTGAAAAAAATTGCACTAAATAAAAAACGTAAACCCTACTGGAAATAAACATTGTAAAGAGTTAAATGACGCATCAAATACTGCCAACAATGTAATTCTAACTTCAAATTTAACATATATTTACACACTGTTGTGTAGTCTTGAAATAAAGACCGTGGTCTCAGTTAATATTTCTAAAACTTCTTATCAATTTTTTCATACCTTCTATTTTTGACTTTTGAGTTATTTGTTCATGCTCAGAGTTCATTGTGTCGGGATACCCGGCTTGACGTGGAAACACTTTCCCCGTGTTGAATATGCTTCTTATAACGTCTAGCCAGAGTCTAAAGCCAAAGTAAGATGTTGCTGAATGTCGGATAATGTTTCCCTCCTATCCAGAGTTCGTCAATGATTCCAACCCCTGCTCAACCTACAGGATTTTCTTCTCCCAGGAATACGAGACGCAATCCACGGCAAACAGGTCGAAAAGAGCGACCTGTTTCGCGATTATGTAAAAAAGAAGTAAATACAAAACTATCGAATTTAAAATAAAACGTTTTCAAACTGATTCAAAAAATGTTTCGAATTCCTGGATCCCTGCTTCACTGAAACACTTAAAGTACATTGATACGTGTATATTTGTGAGACACAAGAACAGGCTTTTCCGGAGTCGTTTTCCGATACAAAATTTTGCCGAACAGAACATTAATATATTTATAATATATATCTTTATTTATACAACAATTATGAAATAAGTTTTTTCAACTTATATTAATCACTCTTGTGGGCCCGAATTTTAGCGCGCGAGGGTTATTAATGTGACAGAAAACCAATGTACCCGGAGAAAACCCACGTTATCGGGCAAGTGACCCCATACCTTTTCACGTCCGATCGGGGAATCGAACCCCGGCCGCCTTGGTGAAAGGCAAGCACGCTATCCACTGCGCCACCCGACCACCATAGAACATTGCTTGTATTTGAACACTTCAAATGTCAGAAAAAAATCAACTTGTTTGAAAATCTTAATGGTCTGCTAAACTATTACAATATATATTGGTTGGGTTAAAACCTCACTTAATATCTGTTTCGTGTTAGTGGCACTAGTACAAATCAATGTTCTGCTGTATAAATAATCAAATCTCGAGACATTTAACAGGACACAATGTTGTTTTAATAACTGAAAAGTCAACTTGATATCATGGATCATGAAAGGTAAGATGACCTCAATTTCCCCACTAAAGTGACGCTGAATATTCTTCTGGAATATAGATTTTAAGATCATTTTTGTACATACATTCACAGGAAAATAAACATCAGAATTATTCCTTTTTAAAATGCTTGTATCGATGACTCGTTGCTGTCTACCTTATTAAGTTTTCGAAACATTTACGCTATAGGCAAAGCGGGAAATGCACAGCCTATTTGTTTATTAGACTGATCGACCACGTCAAAAAAAAGCTGACGTCATTTGTTGTTTAAAAAGTATGTTTCAAGAATGATAATTGTTGTATCTCCGTCGAACAAATCCAAATCCGTTTCTTTTGATAAAAAAAGAAACAACGAAAATGCGTATACTTTTATGATGAGATGGACGATGCAACAAGGTCTGAAAACTTGACAATAGGATTCCTTTTCCATATTTACGAAAAGTAAGGTACCTTTTGACAATGCCAATGACCCGGAAAACGAGGAGCAAGAAGGTGCGTTTTCATGTAAGCTTACATTGCTCTTAAATTCGGGGGTAAAGGACAAGAGGGGTGTTATTATCGAGTTTCGTTAGCCCTACTAGCACCCTGGATGAACGAGGACAAGAAGGGGCGGGGTACGGTTAGGCCTAGTTCTAGCAGCCCGGAAAAAGCCTACGAGGAGTAAGGAGTTGAGTGTTGCCGGGGATGTGGGGGAGAGAGATATGCAAGACGCTTCGCAGTAAGAGATGGGGACGTTTGGCAGAAACTGACAGGAAAACAGATGTGAACCGTGTATACAGTATATGGAATGGGAAGTAGAGGATGTTGTTGTTGGCGATGGGAAGAAGGAAGAGAGAAGACAGTTGTGTGGATGAGAAAGAGAGCAGAACGTTAAGAGGAGGATTGCAAAGGCAGAGATATGAAGTGGGATTTTGACAAATTGACACGGGGCTAGGTTGAAAGTGAAGAAGTGGAATGGAGAGAGAGTACAGAGAATGACCTGTGACAGGGATGGCGTGAAACAGAATACGCCGGGTATGGAAAAGGAGGGAGAAAAAAAGGGAGGGTGGGATTAGGAAAATGTACACACGTTCCTTTAACTTCTTACCTGAAAAAAAGTCATTACTTTTATCGGGTTGACGTTCATTCAAAAGTTAGACGTATGCTCGTTGTATGAATATTGACTCGCCTGTTTGGCTATGGCGATTGAGGTCAACATGACAAACTATTTTGGTTTTACTGTATATGCGTCTTTGTGTAATTTATTAGTTTATTTTATATTTTTGGCGCCAAACAATGAGACCTAAAAACGACAAATAGGTATATGTGACGTCATATCTATGGCAACACCGGAAACGCGAAACAAGTCCTGATACATAATAGGCTTACAGGATTTCAGTCAACGATTAAATATGAATTTTCTTTAAAAAGAGACATGTGTTGTGTCTCTTGTACACATATTTGTACCTGAATATTGTGATCCTTTTGGTCTTCAAAGATCCTAAAGGGCCAAAGTACCACTGCCAAAAACTGTAGCTACATGTTTGTCTTGGATTTTTGTATCGTTGTTATGACACTAGTTTTGACACACGATTTCTGAACCGAATTCTTATAAGTTTTTTTATAAATACTAGTGTAACGGAGCTAGAATGGGTTGATCGTCAGTGACCAAGGAGCTCAATTGGTATAGTGTCAGTCTAGAGTTCGGAGGTTCCCGGGTTTGAATCCCAGTCTGAACGTGCATTTTCTGCTCCTGTTACATTTGGTGCATGTGATCAACCCTTGTTTCAAGTACAAGATGAATACTTAAAATGGGGATACCCGAACCGGGGTTGTAAATCGAAATGTTTAAGGGTTCGAAGACCTTTTTAAAGGAGGAAGGAATGTAGCGGAACTAGAGTGGGTCGATCGTCGACGACGACCAGGTTGCTCAATTGGTAGCGCTTCCGTCTATAGTTAGGAGGGTCCCGAGTTCGAACTTCGATCTGGCCGTGTATTTTTCCGCTCCGGTTACACAAGATACAAGAGATTTTTATTTACGCCACATATTTAAAACCGTAATCATTAGCATTGTAGTGCTATTCTTATAACCAGCATCAGTTACAAATAACAAGAATCAACATGCATGTTATCAATTAAACTTCACATTTCACAGAAGACAAATTATAACAAGTAAAAGTAAGGTACAAAAACAAACACACACAAACACACAAAATGAATTAAGACGAACCTCTCTGATCACAAAACGGTCGCTCTAACCAACTGAAAGCTACCTTTATCTAAATAGAAATTAAGACGAGTCTACAAAAAAATCTACAAAAAAAACAGTTTTATTGTTTTGCCTGCAGTAAGACAGAAATTAATGCGACTGAACCATGTAATTTTATTTTGTGTTGCTCTTAATACATTTCCTTAATCTATGTTACATTAGCAGAGACTCAAGGAACCGGCATCGACGTAAAGAACTTGAGTCGAGGAGAACAAATTAATAACTGGTTGGCAGTATTGAAGAAATGAGTAGACGAACAGCAGAAGACTGTTTCCTCAAGTGAAATGTCCCCCACACAAACCAAGGGCTTACATTGGTATGCTGACAGTTTTTAGTACCATGATCAGCAATCTGTATCAAAACACTGAGTGTAGTTCATCCAGTACTACAAATAGACCAGCAATCGATAGCTAGACAAATCACAGCCATAGCCAGTCAAGTAGTAGCTAAAACCAGCCACGCCACAGTCATAGCCAGTCAAGTAGTCGCTAAAGCCAGCCACGTCACAGTCATAGCCAGTCAAGTAGTAGCTAAAGCCAGCCACATCACAGTCATAGCTAGTCAAGTAGTCGCTAAAACCAGCCACGCCACAGCCATAGCCAGTCAAGTAGTCGCTAAAGCCAGCCACGTCACAGTCATAGCCAGTCAAGTAGTAGCTAAAACCAGCCACGCCACAGTCATAGCCAGTCAAGTAGTCGCTAAAACCAGCCACGTCACAGTCATAGCCAGTCAAGTAGTAGCTAAAGCCAGCCACGCCACAGTCATAGCCAGTCAAGTAGTCGCTAAAACCAGCCACGCCACAGTCATAGCCAGTCAAGTAGTCGCTAAAACCAGCCACGTCACAGTCATAGCCAGTAAAGTAGTAGCTAAAACCAGCCACGTCACAGTCATAGCCAGTCAAGTAGTCGCTAAAACCAGCCACGTCACAGTAATAGCCAGTCAAGTATTAGCTAAAACCAGCCACGTCACAGTCATAGCCAGTCAAGTAGTAGCAAAAGCCAGCCAAGTCTTGGTTATAACGACCAATACAAAATGACTAAGGTTACAATTTCAATTACCAAGTCGCCAGCCTTTTTGTGTTTAGTGCAAGCTACTTCCTGTTCCTAAACAAGCAACGTAAATAGCAAAAATTCTGGTTTCTTACTTCGCAAACCAGCAGCCACGTTAAACGTTATGGTGCTCTAACCAGTGTAAAACTTGATGTGGACATTATTTTTCTCTCCTACATTCTTGCTATATTGTTTTGTTTTATTTAACTTTGTTTTACTTTCTTGGAATGACATTTGTGTCCGTTTCTTATTATCATTGTTTGATTATTTTGATTACACGATCAACCATATTTTTCCTTTTTTATTACGTTCTTTTGCTTTCCTTTCCTCTTGCTTTATCCTACTCATTTCTTACTCTTCTTCTGTCTGTCAACTGTCATGCATCAGAGAAGACGTACATGTATGCTTTGTCCGACCACGAGGAACCGTCACCAAAGAGAAGAAAGAAACGGTAAGGTTAATCATTAAAAGTGTATAATTTCAAAACAAAAATCATTACAAATTTATGATAAAAAAACCTTGGCTCCTAATTTTTCCCACGGCGGCCTGTTCTTACCTTTAAATATTTTTTTTCTTTCAAGAAAATCCCGTGAAGATGACTTATATTTTTACATTCACAGATCGAGGAAGAAGAGGTTTGGAGGACCTTGTTGTCGTAGAAATAGGAAGGAAACGACATACATTCATCATTTTATGTTCTGGTGATTTAGATAAAGCAAACATATAAATATACCTGTCAGTAAGCCGTCAGCTGAAAGTAAGCTGCAAATAAGCTGTCAGCTGAAAGTAAGCTGCAAGTAAGCTGTCAGCTGTTAGTAAGCTGTAAAATCTGTTAGTAAACAGACAGCTGTAAGTAAGCTGTACAATCTGTAAGTAAGCTGTCAGCTGTAAGTAAGCTGTCAGCTGAAGTAAGCTGTACAATCTGTAAGTAAGCTGTCAGCTGTAAGTAAGCTGTAAAATCTGTTAGTAAACCGTCAGCTGTAAGTAAGCTGTAAAATCTGTAAGTAAGCTGTCAGCTGTAACTTAGTCATCGGCTGTAAGTAAGCCATCAGTGGGAATCAGGACCAAGGTACATCATTCGACGGAAAGAAGTGAAATTATTGATTATTGTTAGAGACATTCCCTTTCATTGAACAATTTTTCTCAGTAGATTTTTATTTGGCTTCAAGAAAACTCATCTGAAAAATGCACGAAATATAGAGTAAAATACGCTTGTAACTTTTACTTTACCACTTATTGCATTCCGCCTTAATCAAAGATATCAAATGTTAATTATATCATAATAATCAGCATCATAATCCGTAGCTGAAACAGTTATGGGCTCATATGGTCATCCCTAGATTGAAAGTTTGAGCCCGTGTTTCGGATAAAACTTTTTTATTTTTCAAAATACTAAATTCATTTTTTTTTTATAAATTTACTTTTAACATATAAATTGGAGTTGCATGATGTTTCGATTTTTATGATCTGATATTGGAGATTTTTGAGATAAGGGGAACGCCTGATGTAGTTCAGAAATAAAATATGCATCAACTATTCGTTTTGTCGATGTTCAACATTCCACGCGTACGTCAGTTTGTTAAACTAATATATATGAAGTATTTTAACATCATGATGCCTCAATAAGCTAGATGTTCCTGTATTAAAAAAAAGGCCACGCAATAAAAATGAATACAATGTAACTGTTTCCAAGATATTTAATAAAACATGTCTGACACACGGTTTCCTCAGTCTACCTTTTATCAAAAGACATGGATAGATAATTATTATATATGCATTAAAAGCATATCAGACAGTGAGCATACCTCACATGTGCTATGAACATGTAGTCACAGAATATACGTGGTCTTTCATCGTTAAATTTAAGACCATGTCAATGCGGTGAACTGGAATAGGTAGTCAGCGTTCTTTACGAGCCACATTTGACACGCGAGATTCAAATTTCAAATTGAAAGAAAACCTCAAATTAACAAAACTCTTGAGTGCATAGGAATTAAATACATGTAGTAACCTTCATGTTATTAATTCAACACATAAAGTGTAACCCATATATTATGGAGTTATCTCCCGTTGTGATCTTTCAACTTGGAAATACCCATATCCTTAACCAGGAACTAAACAGCCGTAATCAAGTCAACATTTACCAAGGTAAATATTTGACGATATTTTGAAGTTTATAAGGAAACTTTTATTTCTTTATTCCTATTTAGTATCATGTATGTATTTAGATAAACATAACCTCTCAACCCTACTGTAAGACTGCAAAAACAAAGAATGTTGTAAAGACATGATACTACAGTGAACTATAAATTGTAGGTGAATACAACGCGGAAGTACCCCGGAATTACCTTTTAAAACTGAACGTAACACACACATGGTAGTTACTTCTTAGATAAATGTTTTGTAAATAAATCGATGTTGTTCATTGCTGCATATTGTTTTAAAGATAAACAACTAAGCTTGACCATTGTAGGAAATGTTCCCAGAGTTGCTTGCTGTACCTCATGACCTTCTAATCGTAGTCTAATGACATGTTTGATCACTAGCGTTTGTATTCGGAATAAATTATCCTCCGGCACTACTCCACTTCCTCCCACTGTGTATTTAGTTATTTTTATAGGAGAGAGTTCGATAGTTGGTGGGGAGTTTGATCTAAAAAGAGGCGCATGTGGTTTAATATACTAAATGGAAATATGAAGTCAAGAGGAATCTAACAAACAAATCTAGGAGTCAGGCAGAAAGCCAAACCAAAGCGTTCTCAGCAGACCCGTATTGCTGGACTTTTATCCTCTCCTATAAGTTATGAATTGTATTTTTCTATTGAGAATTGAAAATATATATATATCTACAAATTTTTCCTCCATTCGCTTGTGACCAGGTAAGACATTGCCCATTGTTATACAGTCAGGTCTGTGTATACGCTGTAACTACCTGTGCTGTTCATTGAATGAACTGCGCAACGCCTCACTGCACACGGTAGTCGATTACAGGTAAACTGGCAAGCCGTTTAGGTAGTTTGACAACATCGTAAACATATTATTTTTCCTTAGGTAGGGGTAGAAAAACGTTCCAACATGCGAATTTACAATAAAAGCAAGACCTAAAAGATATATTTCAATTCAAAAGAACATCTTTAACTAAAAAAAGAAAGTTATTTAGGAACTACACCGCCATGTAACGACCAAAGTTATCAAAGTAAAGATTATAAAGTTAATAACGAACTTTTGATATTGCATTATCTATATTTATCATTTTAAAGTATCCAGATTGAATTCATCAATTTAAACGCACAAAGTAAATCTTTAAAAATAAGAACTGTTATCCGATTTTATAAAAGCTAGCTGATATGTATTTGGTAGGCTGATACAAAGCGAAAGTACCGCCAATATTGCCTGACTAATCTTTGAAATAACAATGCTTGTCACATATTTTACGAAAAACAAATATGCGTGATAAAGGATAAATCGACGTTGCTCATTGTGTAGGCATTATTTCAAAGTTACACAATTAAGTTAGAACAAAATTGGGACTATTCTCAGTAGTGCTTGCTGTATCCCATGACATTTATTTCATGTCTGATCACAGGCGCTTGTATTGGGAATTTATTATCCTTAAACACTACTCCACTCACTCCTACCGTTTTTATAGTTATATAACTGCTACATCTGTCCATTTAACAAATTTAAGGACTCTTCAAATGAACTTAAGACCAAAATAATCAACAAAAGGGGAATTGAATACACTGTAACAGAACAATAGTTTTTAATAATATTCTTCGTTATAAAATTTGATCGCTTTGCTTTTAATTGCGGAATATCAAATTATATTTTACATCAAAATCGCAATTGGAATAAATCAGGACATATTTATAACATTAAACATTGTACGAGTTACCTCCTATGGAACCTTCCCCACTTTATCCAAATTCATTATTTCCATATCTTACCGGTATCAACAAAATGACAAGTGAGATATGCGTTATCCTAATTACAACTTAACATGTTATCAAACGTGAATATTACCTGTGTGTAATTTAAACCAAATTATCTGGAATTATTTTCTGCTAATTTACATTACATGTTGAGTGTTTCATGAACATCTAGGGGGAGATAATTTAAATCAGTTACAGGGATCAAGGGAGGGTATATATGTCTTTATATATTTTGGTCCCGATGGGATAATACAGCCTGACAAAAAAAGAAGCGCTACTCATTAGAAGTCAATACTATTTAAAATGTGACATCAACATGACGAAACCATTGCAATAATTGTAATATTGGTTCAATTGGTGTTTCTCATAATGGAAATATCCACAATTTGGAAGGTCTCGGCCAGGGAAATTTAAACATGTCAAATTATGGAATTAAGTTGATCTTTTTCCTAAACGAATATTATTTTCTGTACACCATTTTTAAGCATGCCTGCAAAGAAGCTACATTTACTTTCAACATGTCAAGGTCGTCAATTTCAGGGTGAAGGTCAAGGATTTAAAACACTTTTGAGATCCCGTTGACCTCTCTGCTAAACGTTTATTCTTTTTATTCAAGATAATGAAATATAATTGCGTGACATTACATGTACAAACACAATTTCATGGCTACAACTTTCAAGATCAAGGTCGCGGAATCATTTTGAAGCACACCTGCTAAACCGCTACTTTTACTTTTCAAATGTCAAGGTCATCACTTTCAAGGTGAAGGTCAAGGATATTAAAACATTTCAATTATTGTGATCCCGTGCACCTGTCTACTAAACGCTAATTATCTTTTATCCATTATGAAATAGAATTGCGTTACGTTTTATGTAAAAACAAAATTTCATGGTCATAACTTTCAAGATCAAAGTCGTAGATATTACAAAAATGATAATGATCAGGATAAAATGTACGGTAAAAAGTTTGGTTTAACATAATTTGCTACACTAGGTTTCCATGTTTACATACATGTACTTCTTTACACACTCGTTGATTAATGTATCACCGATTCACTACATTGTGGTTTTCTTTATATAGAGTTATGTCCCCTTAATAAATTGGATATAACTATAACAGGACAATGCCTTTGACCAGGTAGCTCAGTCGGTGAGAGCAACAGTATAGACATTTGAGGTCGTAGATCAGTCGGTTAGAGCAACATTACAGACATTTGAGGTCATTGCTCAGTCGGTTAGAGCAACAGTATAGATATTTAAAGTCGTAGCTCAGTCGGTTAGAGGAGCAACAGTATCGACATTTGTGATCGTAGCTCAGTCGGTTAGGGCAACAGTATAGACATTTTGTGGTCGTAGCTCAGTCGGTTAGAGCAACAGTATAGCCATTTGAGGTCGTAGCTCAGTCGGTGAGAGCAACAGTATAGACATCTGAGGTCGTTGCTAGGTCGGTTAGAGCAACAGTATAGACATTTGTGGTCGTAGCTCAGTCGGTTAGGGCAACGGTATAGACATTTGTGGTCGTAGCTCAGTCGGTTAGAGCAACAGTATAGACATTTGTGGTCGTAGCTCAGTCGGTTAGAGCAACAGTATAGA
>JAUMHH010198645.1:0-29035 GCA_032359455.1 Chlamys rubida | reverse complement strand
TTGATAAGTTGGAAAAACTTACCGACTAATCCCTTTGTCAATATGTTGTCAATAAAATATGTTTAAACTAAAAACTATTGTATATTGCTATAAATTACATACAATATTACATATAAGTATATATATAAGTATAGTAGTTGGATATTTGTAATGTTGTAACTTACTATACATCGGATGTAGTGTTTTACCTTGCACAATATAACAAGTTATGTATCTCTCGTTATATCTAATGAAGCATTATCACGTTTTTCCAATGAATTCTCTTTTATAAAACTTCCCAGTGACACTTAGATTATCTATTTTTGATATCGACAGTAACACGAAGTATGCCTGGTTTACAGTTCCCATACATATGAATACGCTGTAACATCAACAGTACAGACAGTGTCCTATTCAATTAATTAATGTTTTTGTGTGAGAGTAGCTTCAGAGAGTATAATCGTCATTGATATTGTATAATTTTGACGTCAGTGAATATAATAAACAACGACAACTGTACATGCGTTTATAAACTTATGCTTCTGGTATTGGTATTGGCTATTGTGAACACAGACATTGCAATGAATGTAACGCATGTGTCCTAAGAATCTTTTGGAGAGAATTTGACCGTTACAAGAGTCACACCCGTTGCACATAGCTCGCAAAAGCAGAATAACGTTTTGAACCCGAGCAAATTAACGGTCTTCATTGACATTTGGTATCCCAATAAATGGATTAAACAAAATATACATCTTTTTGGTGTATGGTGCGCAACCGTATATGATAATCATCATACACTAATACGCAATCAAACATTACATTGCATCTGTCAAATATAAACGACTCAAGAGTGAAGAAGATCAGGGCCCATCTGTTCAAAAGGTGGTTAGCATAATCACAGTGTAACGACATCTTTCAACCTTTAATACATTTGTCAATATACCAGGTAAGTTCTCACAATTTTGCATGTACATTCACCAAACTAAATATTTGATATCTAGAAAGTTGTAAATAAATTAATGGCTGTGTCTTAAAGATATACAAAAATTAAGATTTGCGCTAAGCACTGATTAAGCTTATCCCCTTTTGAACAACTGGGCTCAGAAGTTAGTTGTTAAGAGATGGCGTATACCGAAGTTTTCTGCCATAATATTTCCTTTTTAATATTACTTTGATCTTTCTTATTCGGAACTTCAGTCCTACAGTTGGGCAATATTTATATTATTTGTAAACTAATTAAAATAAAATTATTAACATCAATTTCATCGGTGGCCGAGTGGTTAAGATGTCTAACATTAATGATCACTAGCCCTCCATAACTGGGTCGTGGGTTCGAGGCCTACGTGGTGCAGTTACGATGAACTTGGCGCATGTCGGTGGTTTTTCTCGGGCAGTCCGGTTTCCCCCACCGCTAAAACCAGACACGTCCTTAAACGACTATAGCTGTTTATAGCACAATAAACCAAACCACACAACAATTCAAATTATTATAATATTCTACAACATGCGATCAAATGCAATGCAACGTTGTACATGCACATAATGAACTTTGAAAAGCAGAAATACCGTTCTGTGTAGTCATTATCTAGTCATGCAATCAACGGTTAGTCAATGGTGTCATTTATTTCAACGTTTCAAAGATAAGCGGAATAAATATGTAAAGCCCTTGAGATTCCTAATTTTAGTGATTTACAACTTTATCTAAAAGTAAAACTAAAGCAACTCGCAAGTACTTTAATAATAGTAAATGATCAAAAATGACAATTGAGCATTGAAAAAAATCACTACTAAAACACCGTGTAGAAAAGCACATTTCTAGTTTGAGGTTTTGTCACTGCTACGTTCCGGTAAACATGAAATGAAACAGAATGTCTGTGCTGAATGCATGCAGTATAAGTCAGCGAAAAGACTGAATATATATATATATATTTAATTATAAAATACTGTATCAACCTGAATAGTACATGGGTCTCAAGCAGTTATTAAAGAACAGTATTCTCGTTACAGTAACTGTCATTTCACTAAATAAGAAGCTATTAAACGCCTCTGTACTAAAAGTAGGGGTTTGTGAATGATAAAACAGAATTATATACATATTAATGACATCCCTTTAACATTAATGATTTAGGTATGTCAAATTTTATTAGTAGAAAATGTAGGCCAAGGGTTCTAAATTATTTCGCGTAATTTGTTCAAATTTTGGTGATACTCAAAGTAAAGTTTGAGGTTGCGGTTTATGCAAAGTATGAGTTTGTGGTAAATGATATTTATGAACAGAATAAAAACAAAAAAGTGTTGTAATATGTGGAATTCCAGTGATCAATACGGAATTTACTTATAATAGTTTTGGGTACATGAGGCTTAAGAAAATATGATATGTAACAAGAGGCTAATGGGCCTAAACGGTCACCTGGCAAGTATGCATTAAACATGAAAGGACCCAAAAATTGTGGTTTCTCACGACCAAATGATCCTTTCAAAACAGTTGCCATCAAGGTCCTGTTAGTGAAATACATGTACCAATAAATACCGATTTCCAGCAAAATGTTGTTTAATATCTAATTTTGACCAATCAGAGGCCACCACTCGTTACCATGGAAATTTTTTTTTTCGAAACACCCACCGTTGAATTTAGTATACCAAATTACCCCTATATGCTAATTTTCAACAAAATCCAAAAACATCTAAATTTCGACCTATCAAAAGCCTGCATTGTGGCCCCTTCTCTGGCCCCAGGGACTTGATTTGAATCTACATCCCCAAGGCATCATGCATGCAAAACCATAAACCTGTGGCACTACTGGTTCTTGAGGATTTTTTTTAAAAGCTGTCATTTTTTTCTTTTTTTCTTGCCCGTATTGGGGCTCCTAAGACCCTTGGCCCATCCATTTGAACAAATCAAAATCATCATGCCATGCTGATCACTTGTACCACGTTACATGTACACCAAATTTCGCCAAGCAGTTTTTGAAAAAAAAGTCGAAAATGTAAAATGTTAACGCACGACGGACGACGGACGACGCACGACGACAGACAAAGACGGATTGCAGTAGGTCACCATGACCACTGCTCAAGTTACCTAAAAATGCTAGCGGAAAAAGAGAAACACATGCTTTTGCAGCGGTAAAGAATTCAAAGGATTTAAGAAATATGAACACAAACGCGTGATTGCAGCTCTAAAATTTGGTAATTTATATAGTATGCCAAAACTGAATTACACTGCGTCATACAGCTGTTTCGTCCTTCAAAGACTCATCGATGATGATGCTAAGCACCAAAAAGGAGGAAATGTTGAAAAATTGATCTAAACAACAACTGAAGCAGAAAGGTTTGAACCGTTTAATTGTATAAAGAAGTAATGTGAGTACAGGTTAATTTAAAATCAGTTATAAGAAAGGTGCGATTATACTAACCCGGCCACATATGTAAACTGTATGGTTGGCAATCGTGAACACTAACATTCATGTGAATATAGAAGTAAAAACAAATCTTTGCAATCGGTGGTCTTGCATTATCTTAGTTATGAGTTAGGCTTACGGATAGACGAACGATTCGTTGTTTCAGAATCAGGGCCCGTATTCATGAAACCGTTTTCTTAATCATGGATGCTTAAGCATGGATTCTGTGCTCAAATCAGATTTCTTGTAAGTCACTTAAATAATATCAAGCGTTCCAAAAGTCAAATGTAAACATTAAAAATAGTATTCGGCTTTAAGTATCTTTAATTTTTCCCTAAATCATTGACAAAATAGTGTCAATTTAATTAATTTTAAATTGGAACAAGAAATTTGACTTGAGCACCAAATCCATGCTTGAGCATGAAAACGGTTTCATGAAATCGAGCCCTGAATCAATATCTTAAGGCAATTAAAATAAGACGAAAATTATTAAATGTGTAGAAGAACTGAAATTCGAATACAAAAATGATGAGACGAAAGTAGAAAATTAATAGCGGTAATATTACCATAGTAATAAACAATCGGCATCAACCTGCATCTCTCACAACCTTTTGTTGTAAGTTTGTCGGTCAGCAGTCGACATATATAACGGAAATCGTGGTATTCGGAGCAAGCCATTGACTTTCGAATCAACTGCAAGGTGTAAACACCCTAGGTGGGGAAGGTTGGTAAGATAGTACATGTATATAAGCAGGAAAAAGTAAATTCCATATTTGGAAAATCAAAATCCTTACATCTATGGAAAAGCTTGGTAGTAAGCTGTCCCAGTCGGTCATGCTATATATACAGATAGAGGTAAATGGCTGAGACAGAAACGTATACATGTATAATGTACTTGAATTTAAGAAAGTGATATACACTTTTCTTACAAAAGCAAGTTGTTACCTTTCCGTTAATAATACATTCTGGATGTGAAAGTGTAAAAGGAATAAAACAATATGAAATTTTATAATTTTTGTATGTGCCTTTAAGAATTCAATGGTTTATAACATAATGTCACGCATGCCCTAATGGGCCCCGTTAAAATGACAATACTTCTTGTCAAATGTTGGCACGTTTTTTCTGCTATTACGACGATCATTTTTGGCTAATACTACTTTATAAGTGAATGATAAAGTTATTTAGCAAACCAAGTGACATAATAGATTTTTATCAATTACGATGGAAGCACGTTTATTGCGTAAACATGACCTCTGACCAAGGCGAGAACCTAGATGTTATTTGTTGGATTCTGCTCTCGTGACATTTCGTGAATTTGCTTATGCATGATAAGTAAACATGGCTTCAACCCTCCACCTGGTGACATAAGTAGCTGTCTGGCAAAGGCTGCGCACGCTTATTCCTGACATAAATATAAGTCATTCGAATTTGAAATATTTTCATTAATAAAACAATTATGACTTCAATTTTAACTGCAGCATTTCTGACAGAGCCGTTAAATTTAAATACAACCACAATATCCCTATAGTCTGACCTTCTTATCACGGACGATCGTGGAGTAATTATCTAACCACCTCCCTCCGAATTATTCTTATATTTTCAATTGAAAGTTTTGTAATAATTGACTTTTGTTTATTTCCTGTACGGGCTATCATAAACATACTTCTCATTAATCCACAAAATACTTCACCTAACGATACAATGTATTATCATCTATATACTACTTTATACCACCTACTGGTAGCATGATAAATTCATTATCTTTGGTTGTCAGTATGAGAAGAAGTTAAGAACGACTTGAGAACAACTTGAGAAGAAATTGAGAACGGATTTTCCCATTCCCAAGCACTTGGGAACGTATTTTCTCTAAAAAGAACGTCTGCTTGCGCTAGATGACGTCCAAAAACCGGAAATAGTGTCCACACAAAAGTGATCCGCGTTAGAAAATAGTCCGTTATAAACATATCAAAACAAAGTAACGGAAAAATATTGTGAAAATAACAACATCATTTCATGTGTAAATGTACATATGGAAAAACAAATGATTGTTTTAAACTTATTTTTGCTACGTAGTTCTAAGGTTCATTGTATTCCTCCACGCAAAACGTCTATTTGTTTACGTATGTCACAGGCGATCGTTGACCTCTAAGTCATTTGGAAAACATGGTGTTTAGTTGAGTTTTTTTAATGGAGAAATATATAATGTAGTAGTATATAGATGATAAATAGTTTATCATACAGTATTTTCAGTGTTTGTCGTTCGAACATTTTTCCCATCGCTCGCACGTAGATAAAACCTCGAGTTCACCAGCGGTGGCCTCTCGATTTTATCCACGTGCTCGCGATGAGAAAAATTGTCCTCACGACAAATACTGAAAATACTGCATGATAATCTATAATTCCAATATTGCGACAGATTTTCCATACATGTAGATTAAATGTACTTCATAAAATAGATTATACGGTAATAACTTGAGTTTTGATGATGTTGATGTATTGTCTTATGTTAACAGACGGGTAAAGTTAGAATGCTAATCGTAATAAAGGATGAATAATTGTTTTTATTCGTGAGATTTCGACAACAATTAATACGTGTTGATGAACAATTCTCGCCACAACAGATGTATCATGCGAGCGAAAATATAATTCAGTATTGTTTCAATGCAAATGTAAGAAACAGTTTTGGTCTCTGTAAACCATGTTTTTACTAGTCAGACTTGCATTTTGACGACGAAATATGTGCGAGGATATGGTCGCAGACTACAAATGTTTTACTTTGAAGAAAAAGTGTTTTTTTAGTTGTAGTTTATCAATAACATTGTAGTAGATTTTGTAGTGTATATGGTTTAATGCAGTTTACCAATAACATCTGTAACTTTAATTTTTCACTCGCATGACAACAGATTTAATGATTCTTTTCTTTAAAGAAACACATTCCTTGTGGAACATTTAATAGAAAAAGAAAAAGGAAGTACACAGACTAGCAGAGTTCAACACGGTTTATCTGAAAGTGTCCCGTGACCAGCCGGAGATTCGAACCGTAAACCTTTGCACTCTTGTAGCTGTGTGGAATGCAATCACATTTGACTTATCATCCACAAGTTATTTTTGTTTACTTCAACGCATGTTTAACGAGTACCATGATTTTCTAGAATTAGGTGTTCAATACACTTCTCAGCAGGTTGTGCTGTACGTAGGCTGAAGCATCACAACCTGATTTAAAACTAGTTGTAATTCAGTATTTACTTGGATTGAAAAGGTTTACATTGTGTGGCAAACAACGTGAAAGTAGGTGATCATATTTTCTCAAATTAGATCAAATTAAATGTAGATTTCCATACTGTGGTTTCGCCGAGTGCCTTTTCATCGATACAGACATTTTAAAAAATATGATGACTTAACATAGTGCATTCTTTATATACTGTACAACTGTAACAAATTACGACGCCATAAACAAGAGTTATTTTCTTCGGGAGAAGCTCGTGTATACTTGGATGGTTTCGTGCTCACATATATTGCGCATTACTGTTCATTAACCGTTAGATATACATGTCTTCATCTTTTAAACATCAGAAATGCGAGTTTAGAATACTTGTAAGAAACCTATCTGTGATTGAATTTATCTGCCTTCTGACGAAAGGTGTGGGACTTCAAATATAAAAGCAATTAAACATGTTCTTGTTTTAATAATGCCAAATATTATTCGTTACCTCAAATGTACTGCTGTGCACAGTTATAACAGCAAATTTGTCTACGTCTTAGTACATTTATTCAAATGAGTAAATTGATGTATTAGTAGCTTTCAATATGCGTTGTCAGGGGGAATAACTATGACTTACTACGTATGCACCAGGTGGCGCTATGCCACCTTGGCCTCAATTCTTTTCTTGACGTTGGACCTGTAAGGAGGGTCTCACGATCATTCGATGGAAGACCCAGTTGAAGCTAAATTGGACGCTTTCCAGGCCAGTTTACACGACATGACGTCAGGGTTTAATTCATTGGAAAGGTCAAAAGAGGAAAACAATTGACTAGTACACGTGCACTTTAACAATTGTATACATGTCTTGTTGAATATACTTGGATTTCCAAACACTGTTGTCAGTGTTGGATTACTGAGGGGATACGTATAACATCACGCTACCACAATAGGTACGCTACCAAAACTGGTACACGGTCAGAAAATGGTTCGAATAGTACTTTAAAATTAAGTTTGTGTATTTTCCTGAGATGGTATAACAGTAGAAATATTTTCAGCATTTCCACCGAATAGTTTGGTTTTCAGGAAACATTTTAAGAATGCATGATGACTTCAAAGTAAACATATTTTGGAAACCAGTAAAAGCAAGGTATGTCGACGAAAATTTGGAGGAATTTTGAAGGAGTTTATTTTAAGCATGTTTAACTGTGAATTTCTGATCCTTACAACCGGGTAATATAAAAGTGTAAATATACGATTGTAGTTCAGTATGGTATTTATAAAAGCAATGTTTTTGTTGCAATCGGCACATCAACTAGAAGAAATAAAAACAAGTGTCATGGCCTGTGACATGGTTACCATTTAGGATACTAATGATGGCCGAAAAACGGACGAACTCTCACTGCGAGTTAAACGTTCAATTGTTAAAAACAAATTACTAAAATCAAATCTTTTTCTGAATATGAACCATCATGGGTAGTCTTTGTCAAGAATAATAAAACTTTCCAGATACAAGATCTAAATTTTTAAAAGTCACTGAAAACTGTCAAAATTGTACCAGTCGTGGTAGCGTGACGTCTTCGGCATGGACAATCATGTACTGGCAACCGTACAACAACAATGTATCACAGAAAATATACAACAATTGTCAGACAAGGGTATGTCACCTAAGTGTGTCTTATTACATAAAAGTATTTTAATTAATTTAAGTTGTCATGTAATTCTACCCTTATGACGTAAATTTACAACTTTAAACAACTACCACACGCATGTATAACTTTTCTGCTAGATGATCAGGAGACATTTAACTAAGTTCCTTTTAAATATATATGGGTTTTTTATTCTGGCCTCAGCTCAGACTGAATGTGAAAGATTTTGTTATTCGATGTATCAAATGGTCGACTGAAATTTGTTTGTTAACTCAGTTTCAGAATAAAAGGACTGGGCAAATTAAAGGGAAAACACCGCCAGTATTTGTTGTAATGAATTCTGTCTTGCTATATTGTACATGTTATGTTCGTTGTGACGTCACAAGGGTTGTTAACACACGTGACATAGGAGGACGTCATTACATGATATTATTACACTGCAAAACTGTCGAATTATTTTATTTTCAACCGATATGCATTTTCCTATGGCAGCTGTTATTGATGACAACCATTCTAAAGATCATGAACTTTCTTTAATGACAAACTATCACTCGATGTAGGCTGAAATACGAATTTATTCCGTTTCATAAACATTGATGACTCTGCCCAATATGTTGCAGTATACCTTCAGAAACATTGTACATATGTCCAAACAACATGTCAGTGAATCAGAGAGTGATTGCTTTGCAATATGTCAGTTTTTGTGTTTTAAAATAGTTATGTAGGGATTGGTAATGAAATGACACTGCCACGAGACAGATTTAGTGGATGGTCTGTGTCTTGGTAGATGTTATTTGTTTGCATGTGAAATCTTTACAAAGGACCTTTACTGCCATAAAGTATCGAACTGTTCCAATGTTGAGCCGCATTTATTTCTTTAATTACATAGACTTCTGAATAAAAGTAATACAAGCCTACAAAGTCCAGTTGACAAACACTTCACAAGTACACCTGTAATATCATAGAAAAATACATAGAAAAGAACACTCAACGCACTTTGATATGTCAATTACTTAATAAAAAACAACTTTACAAGAAACCAATTTCATTCTCCATATAATATAAGAAAACAAAAACAAAATAGTACTGTTATACCGTCAGTAAAGCACATTTTTGTCCTTTGTAATATTAGGCGAGGTTTTGCATTGACGCAAGTTGTATTTAAATATTATTATATTGAAATACCTAGTTAGTGGGATAAACAAAAATATGTTCTTTTCATACGCAAAAAAACAACAAAAAAAAAAAACCATCATAGTTCAGAGTTAAAAAAAACATGATTGTTTTTTCAAAAGAGTCACATATTATTTGCTAAAAATACATTATAAGTATTAATCAGATAAAAATACAGTGATAATTTTGCCTCTACACGAACATTTACATGTGTTAATCAACCCCTTTGTTTGACATTTAAACTTTCTTCAGTATGAACATGCGCAGGTGTTTTCCTGATGTCATGTGCAAAAAACATGGTCTTTACAAATTCGTTCTCTGTTAAGTCGAAGTTATAACTGTTTAAATAAAGTCTTAAGGATCCATGTCACACTGCATGCATGCAAAACACTAGATAATTACACTGTGGTTTTTCCTGTATACAATTACCTCCCCTTAATTCTGCTTTGGATGTACACCCAGAGCACTGTTGTTTTGCTAAAATCATACCGAAAACAAAATGTGTCCAATGCGTAGTTAGTGTTTGGAAGTTGTACGGGGGCCTTAATTGGTTAAAATCGTTCATATATACATCTTGTATTTACGTAAAATATGTTCACGAATATGAAATATCATCATATAGAGGGAAACTGAAAACATGGCATTCTAATTTTGACCCAAAGTCTAAATATTTACATGATCCGGTGTCGATGTATGTAAAATTAACGTAAATATGAAAAAAACATAAAAACTAAATGCGCTGGATATTAATTGCAGAAATATATCCATGTTTATGTATCAACTTCACATCCAACTAATGGGATCATTGTGATCCTTCACAGTCCGTGACAGCTGGTAAAAATAATCTGCTACTGTTTCGTTCCCTTTGACATTTGTGCGTCACACGACACATACAATTAAATGTGGTTTGTCACTCCAACCATCCTAAATGACATTTCATGCGATTCCTTTCAATCTGTTTATGAATGCCTTATGAGGAGTACATGGAAATATAAATATCTGAAACGAGAACAAAGGCATAACATCAGAACAAACATTTAAATTAAAGTTATTTATTTACATCATGAATTATTAATTAATTAATAAGTTTAATTTATTGCATTGATAATGTTTTATAATATGCTTTTTATTATCATTTTTTACTTACTTGCTATGATATACAAGATTTAACGATTAAATAATTGCGGGGCATAAACCAACAATCAAATTGGAAAAAGAATTTTTCACCGAACAAGCAGGGCTATGTTGTTCAGTAACTGTGTTTTTTTCTGTTGACAGGTAAGCAAACAGGCAAAATATTTAAGAGAAAACGAGTCTGAGTCTCTCAATTAACCGTAATTTGCATATATGAATGTAAGACCTTATCTTCAATATAAAAAAGAAAAAAAATTACTGTGAAATAAAATGAAACAATTGCTTGTTTCAAATTTTGGTCTCTTTTATAAACAAAATAAGTATTCCTTGGAATATAAAATGTTGTTTCCTATGTAATGGACCCTTGTAATGGAAATCAGGTCGATTATCGAGGGAATTTCAAGTTAAGTTGTGGATATCGCAGAAAAAGGCGACATCTAAGGATGCTTTAGGATGTCCCGATATTTGTATTAGGTAAGGAAATCACACTTTTACTATTTTTTATTGAAAGACAGGACAATTTTTGACTTTGGTGTTCTAGAAAAACTGCTTTACAGCGAAAGAACGATCCGCCGGGACTTGACTACTTGATTTTACAGCTATCTATCGACTCAAATTCTAAAAATGTACGATACCAAAAATCCAAAAATCCCGATTCCATGTAATATTTTTCCTGTAGAATAAAGTTTACGATACATGTACGACTGTTACCCTTCAGGAAGCGTCATGAGTTCAGCCAACCTCGCACCAGTGACTGCACCGTAGTTTACCGTTCCTGGCAAACGTGAGTGAATATGAGGATGTTGTCAATGCGTTTACACGACTCTTTCCTACAGTATACTCAGATGGTATTGATACCAATAATACTGACCTTGTTCAGTTTACAAATACTTACATCGTCAACGCATCCGTCTAAATAACCATATCGTTCGCAGTAACCGATCGTCAACGGGGCATGTCTTATTTCAATTTTTCCTGAAAGCAAAATTTTTAAACATGAATTTTAATCGCACAGATCAGTTCCTTTTTCTCACACGGGCTCTGTCTATAATGTCATACATTTGTCGGCAACGCCGTATTTAAACTCAACGTTAGACAGACGTTTTATAATCAAACTGAAATTAACAAAAGTTTAGTTAGATAAAAGAAATGTTGTGAATTTCACGTGCTACAAACATACATTACCTGTGGTAGGAATGGCGTCCGAATGGCCGTTCATTGAGGCAACGAACATACTCCCATTATAATGAAGTGTCACAGTGTTCCATTGACCTGTCTGAGTGTAAAACAATCAGTTAATCAAATTGACATTTATTTCAAAATAGTTCATGTCTTGTCACGTACAGTTACAGCATGTTGACTAAGTCGATTAATGACTGAACTGCACTTACCAGAGGTAAACTAACATAAAACCCATCATTACACATTTACCAGTAAAATATTGGAAATTATTCATTCTATAAAAATGATATTTTTCACTGGTAAAAAATATCACTTATTCTGATTTGACTAATCAAAACACTTATTACAAACACTAATGGGAACGAATTCATCTCTCCATCTAGTCCAATGCAGGTTAGCTTAACGATACGCAGGCCCAGAATTATCAGATCTGTTACCTATGATAGGGGAACTATTCTCTGGCGGAAACACAACGTTTAATTCCACTGTTTAGCTTGGTTTCAGGGAAGCCAGCAGACTATGCAGGTCAGCAATTCTATCTGTTTGATCGGAGGACACTCGTGTCAAATGAAACACGGTGTCAGCGTCTCCAAGTCCCAAGTTACAAGGCTAAGCGATTGGCAGAAATGATAAGATAACCAGGGTCCCTGACAGTGATAGTGATAAAGTATAGCTTACATACATAGGTGGTGTTGATATTTGACCATCAGGATTAAGTGGTAACACAACAACCCCACCATTTTAGATTCGGCGCTTGTCAACAACGCGTAGTGATCTGAGTTGATGACGGTACTTTCTTTTTGAATAATAACATTATGATTATTTCGCATGCTTAATTACAAATATGAACTCAAGTTCCTGCTGTGTTAAGATAAATTATGAAAGGAATTTGATGTGTTTATATAGTTTATCAAAATATTTGCAGAAAGGACTATATTTTGTCACGTTGGGTTGTCCAGATATGCTATTGGTAAAAGGATCCAAGTATTGTCAGATTGATGTGTCGCTTCCCGTTCCGGGATAGGTTTTCGTAAAAGAGTAATAAACAGAATATCTAACTGTGTCTTCAGTAATACCAAATATATTTCACTTGTGTGGCAATCATATCATATATTTCACTCGTGCTGCGCACCTGTGAAATATATATAAATATTAGCCACACTCGTGAACTATAATTCCAATTACTGATGACACTGTTAGATATCCTCTATTTATTTACTTATAGAAACGTTTGAAGCTTGTAAAGAGTGACATTAAGACAATCTTAACAGTTCAAAGGTTCTGCTTTCATTACATACATCTCCTCTTCACCGCAGGAATATGTCACGTTAAATTGAAGACTATGTACGCACTACCGGGCGGATAATTTAATATACACAAACAATCACGGTAAACATACCAGCTTTGCAGACAGGTGTATGTTCTCAATAATGTTAATGTAAACTTTATTTATTTTACAACAATTATGAAATAAGTTATTTTAACTGATATAAATCAGTCTTATTGGCCCGGGTGTTAGCGTGGGGAGGTCTTATTGTGGCAGTTAACCGGAATGCCAGGAGAAAACCCACGTGGTCGGGCAGGTGACCCAATACCTTTTTACGTACGATCGGGAAATCGAACCCACTGCGCCACCCGACCACCAATAATTCACCTTATCTATGATTGAAAGGACAAGTTTAAGCCCTGCAATTGCCCCAAAAACCTTCGATTTTGTCAAAACATATCCCAAGGATACATAGAAAATATGTATATCAACAGTGAATAACTCGGATTTCGAAGATGCTAAAAAGTCCAAGGGGTAAAAGACAAGGTGTTCCTGATGGGTTAATTATGTTGCATCGTCGACGACACTCACCATGTAAAACTAGGTCACATACAATAAAGTCAGGTTCTCAAAATGAGAACCTGGCAAATGACAGCAAAACCACAAAGCTCACTAATGAACATCATAAAAACATCAACTTTCGAATTACACAAAAAATAACATATTTCAGTATGAGAACATTACAGTTGGCAATAGCCTTCATTCAGTAGCCTGCATATCTGGAAACTCTATGTTGCAAGTTTGTCCACTTCTGTTCGACATGTGTCTATCTATTCGGTGCAAGCCCGTGATTATCAAATCAACTGCAACGTGTGCACATTGAAGGGGGATAAACCAATATGTTGCTATCGAAAAAAGAACATTCCAAGTAAACATCAATAAAAGTTTTCTGAATGAAAACATTACACACCGAAGGTTATTCATTGTGCAGTTTTGTGAATGCTATTGACGGAATCAGATTGCATTCCTGTAAATGGTATAGTTCACTTTCATTAAAGCCATCGTGAGATATATCCACTTAATCGTCATATCCTGAAACGTTGTGGACATACAATGTATGTGTGGTATTGTTTATTCATATCACGGAAAACTATGATTTTGAAATGTAAATATAATTATAATAATAATAGTTCGAGGTTCTTATATACCACTTTATCACAACCTAGTTCGTCTAAAAGCGGTCCACAATTTATTATCCGTGGTTAAAGGGCCTTTGCAAACAGCCAATATCTTTCTCAGCTCCCTGGTGAGCATACAGCCGGTGCTGCTATTTCGGAGCTCACAGCTAGCATTCTACAATTCTAGCACTAACCAACCACGTACTTATTTACAGCTGATTAGACTGGAACAAGCGGAGTAAAGTATCTTGCCCATAGATAAAACACAGTGCTGTGCCGTGACTCGAACCCTCAACCATCCGGTCACGAGCCCGTCGTTCTACCACTAGGCTACCGTGCCTCCTATACGTACTGAATGGTGTTTTTAACATTCAAACACAAATCGGTCAAATCCATATTCAACACGAAGCCCGCAAGGATGTAACCAATCCGCGTTCCTACATAATGTAACAGCACGAATGTTAGAAATATTCCATTAAAACTCTGTATTTTATTTTAACATTCATCAAGAAATTATGGGATATCCTGCATATCTGAAAACCTAACCAATGCAGATTCAGGGAAAGCTTATGCCTGCTGTATCCAACTACATGACCGACAGAGGCTTCTGTCTTATGCGGGTCCCCCTGCATAATCGGTGGTGGCTTTGTCCTGGTTTCTGTTCAGGGGACATTGACGAAACCAAGATTAGAATAGAAATGTTGTATCCTACTGCAGGCAACTCCTGCACGCCCCTGCAGAATCGAGATATGTCTGTCGTGTCTTCTTTGAGGGACATGGAAGAGACCAAAATTGATCTGCTACCCCCATGCAACACTTGAGATCTTGTGCTATTCCCTAGGTTTTTTATCTTCATTTTTCCTTTCTTTTTCCACTGGTGTCTTTAAGGCACCTGTTCTCATTTATTTATATTTCTCTCTTCTTCAGCTTAGTAAACTCTGATTGCGTGTAAATTAGCGAATATGCAATGAAAAAAAGGTTCGGCGGTTTGATACCTGTTTCAAATATTGCGCCGTACACGCTTCAGCGAAATAACTGTTCAATGACAGCCACTTTTTTGTTCCTTCAACATCTAGAAACATGGACAATATTTTGGATCTATTATATCTAAAATAGTAGTAAAATATCGTAGATTATAGAAATAATTACAAAACATTTTCATTTGACAAAGAAATAGAAATATCCCAAATATTGCAATGGATGCAGCAGATCTGTTTTTATCGCTTTTATGTCCCCTAAAAGAGGACACAAAAAAGCTGCTCTTTCAAGGCTTTGCCTTTTCATATTAGTATTATATCATATTTTTAGTTACCCTACATGCCGTAATAGTATTATAACATGATATCTTTAGTTACCCTACATGCCGTAATAGTATTATATCATATTTTTAGTTACCCTACATGCCGTAATAGTATTATAACATGATATCTTTAGTTAGCCTACATGCCATGTTAGTATTATATAATGATATTTTTAGTTAGCCTACATGCCATGTTAGTATTAAATAATGATATATTTAGTTACCCTACATGCCATTATAGTATTATAACATGATATTTTTAGTTACCCTACATGCCATGTTAGTATCATAACATGATATTTTTAGTTACAATGTAGCCTACATGCCATGTTAGTATCATAACATGATATCTTTAGTTACCCTACATGCCATTATAGTATTATAGCATGATACACGACGTTAAATAAAATGTATTATTATGATATCTTTAGTTACCCTACATGCCATTATAGTATCATAGCATGGTATATTTAGTTACCCTACATGCCAATATAGTATTAAAGCATGATATTTTTATTTACCCTACATGCCATTATAGTATCATAACATGATATCTTTAGTTACCCTACATGCCATTATAGTATCATAACAAATGATATCTTTAGTTACCCTACATGCCGTAATAGTATTATAACATGATATCTTTAGTTAGCCTACATGCCATGTTAGTATCATAACATGATATTTTTAGTTATCCTACATGCCATTATAGTATTATAACATGATATCTGTAGTTACCCTGCTTGCCGTTATAGTATTATATAATGATATTTGTAGTTACCCTGCTTGCCGTTATGGTATTATATAATGATATTTTTAGTTACCCTACATGCCATTATAGTATTATATAATGATATCTTTAGTTACCCTACATGCCATTATAGTATTATATAATGATATTTGTAGTTACCCTGCTTGCCGTTATAGTATTATATAATGATATTTTTAGTTACCCTACATGCTATTATAGTATTATATAAGGATATTTGTAGTTACCCTGCTTGCCGTTATAGTATTATATAATGATATTTTTAGTTACCCTGCTTGCCTATATAGTATTACAACATTACGTCTTAACTTACTGTTCATATCGTTATCGTATTATACAGTGTAACACGGGATCATTGATTACACTACATTTCATTAAGGCATATATTATTGGTACATTGTTAATACATTCCATATATTATGTTTATATTGAATTGTCCCTAGCGCTTTATGTAATATAGTAAATTAACTTGGCAATAACTAACGCGGTGTTTCATAGTAAAACATTTTGTAAAATTTTGATAACGTTCACTTTTTTTACTATATTTTTCTGTTATGCTGATTTTGTTTTAATTGGACTATATTTTACTCTACTTACTTTGAAGGGGAAGGATGTCAGACTCATGTTGTTTTCTGTCTCCACGAAGACAACCAAGTCGTTGGTCCGGTTTATCACAATTCCGATTGATGGCTCTTTGTACTGTCCAGTCAGTTTGTCGGACTCACAGTTAGTTAACAAGGGGAATAACTGGTCTCTTTCGTCAACATACGTTATAAAGCGCAACACTATATAAATGCTATGAGTAAAGTCATAGCTATGATATCTCGGGTATCCCATCTGCTGTGACCCATTGAAACACAATATCCCACTGCTCTCTACTGGTTTAAGGTCTTTGGAGGCAAAATGTGCTAAAAAGTTGCCAGACGACTCATCCATACCATAATCAAATGTGTTGATAAGATCAGGTTTGCATACTTTTACTGCAAAGAAAAAAAATAACATCAATACACAAACAAAGCGTGAGTGAACTTTGCAAAACGTTATCTTATGGTAATAAATGAAACATGAAATTGAATCTGAGCAATAATCTCAGTTGATAATCTATTGTACTCTGGTAGGGGTCTTTCATTTCACAAAGATTTTATTGAATACTGTTAACAAATTCAAAAGGTATAAGGCAACAGGCGTAATGCCTATACAATTCCTCTCCTAGTAGGTGTTAGTTACTATGATACTGCAAGAGTGGAAAGAGAATTTTATGATTTACTCAAATAGGTACATGTATTACACCATTAATACAGATGTTATTAGCTATCTTTAGATTCGGATTTTAGTGATATTAATTCTAAAATAAAAGGATTTTTTAAACAGAATAACATGTATTTGTATAATACATACGATGTGTAAGTTATATAAAAAAAGGGATTAAAAATGGCGAAACAATAAATAAAGCTAACATGCAATGAAATGAAATACATTACCATATATATTTCTAAAGTAACTTTTGATTAATATTTATATAAAACAAGTAGGTACTACTATTGATACATGTATAAAATTGCCATACCTTTTGGTTGTACAGGCACATGGGTACAAGCGCATGTTGTTGTGGTGAATAGCGTGCCCAACGGACAGGTCATCAGGTGAGGTTGGTGCTTTAGCTGTACGACCCAATATCGCTTGCTACTCAGGAGATGTTCCCTATGAATTCCTTTACACATATGGTTTGAAAAATCTATATAGTTTTTGTCATGCACTTTGGTTTTGGATGGAGTGAAGAATGAAGGTAAGTCGTTAGCGTGTTGTGTGGGGTCCTTAAAGGAGGCCCCCACCGCAGTGCCAGAAGAACCGACCGCCACGGAATTGCCATTTACAAGCTTCTGATCAGGAAATGCATCCTGTATCTTCTTCGGCGAATTAATAAGTTTATTGATTTGATTGACCTGATTCATGTTTCGTACTTCTGGTTGATTTCTAATTCTACCCATCAGCATTTGCTGAAGACCTCCATCCAGAAAGTTATGTACTATTACAGTGTCCTTAAGATCTTGCTGGATAACATGATTTGCACGGGAGAATGTATTAGGGGGTTGGACTGGTTGGTTAGATAGCCCTCCTGCTACGTTTCCAACGCCGGGTGGATCGCTCCTCATGAAATCACGATTACCGAGACTGGCACGAAGTTCTGGATTTAGATTACGTTCGGCTGATCCCAGCCGGAAGACTGCGCCACCAAGACCCATGTTGGGATTAGCGGAATTATCAACAAATCCACTACTACTGCCACTGAATTGAGATGCCGGATCAGGGTTACTTCCGCCGGTTCCTGAAAATTCTCCAGGACTTAATCCTAGTTGTGAGCCAAGGGTTGGCTGTTGTAGACCTGTGGATTTATAATGATAACAATCAATTTTAAAATTATCTATATTTACCCAAATTAAGAAAACTTGAGTAATGTGGGGCACGTTTGTAGAGATACAGTATATGGGAGTGAAACATAACATATGTTTTTGATGGTTGAAAGTCGAATAGCATCAAATTTAATAGGGCAAAGGCAAAATAAGAGCTAAAAAGGAAGATTTACATGAACAGTCATTAAAATATACAAGGCGAATGAACCAGAAGTTCTGGAAGAGTAAGCTCCCTTTGATTCATCGACAACATCCGCCATGTCAATCTAGGTCAACATACAAGTGTCACGTCCTCATAGCAACAACCGAAGTAGTGACCATACTTACGTAACAGTTTTGTTTTGTTGTATTATGTCATTATTATATATATATATACATGTACTAGGATCTTACATGAGTTTTCATTTTATATGAAATTTATGAAACTCGTCACGAATTTTTCATTTTAGCTTGGCAGAGGCTCGCTAAATTGAAAAATTCTCAGACTCGTTTTAATCAATCTCATATGAAATGAAAACAAGTGTAAGATTTGTTTTTCACATAATCGAGATTTGTGGCATTTCTTCGTGTAAAGCGACTATTTTCATGCAACCTTGAAATGCAAAAAGCTGCCATTTTGACTCCAGTGTGTAAGTCTGTGAGTCATGTACTTGTCCAAGCATGACGTAACATTTGAAACAATTGAAACTTTCAACCAATCACAGGGCTGATAGGTCATATTACATGGGTTAATACCCAAAAAAATATGACATGGGTATATTCACTGGATAATGTATATTTCTAAGTATTCATTCATTAATAGAATCTTCTACTTCCTTGAGGGTGTGACAGAAAAATCTCCTACCCGAGGGGTGATTTTTTTTGGCTGTCTAACCCGAGGGTTAGACAACCAAAAAAAAACAATTACCCCGAGGGTTTTAGATTTCTCTGGAGATTATTTTTCTCCCATCCTATTATTTCAGTCACATCTCCACCGACAGTTATCTGCCATGTTTGTAAACAAAACACATGTGGGGTATGAGTATCGTCTTTCACTTTTGACTTTCAATTACCGTTGATACATTTTAATGACGTCACAATCGAACACGTGCTAATCGGCACGAGGCTTTCTCCCCAAGCTGCTCTTTCCCACGAAAAAAGGGAGACAAACCTATGAAGGATGGGAGAAACCAATATCCATAGTTCTCATTTGTCAAGACCCGTACTAATTAAATCACTAAAGTGTTTTTATTTTCTCGTTTTTTTTATTTATATGCATTGATCTACCTTTAATAATTGTGACAACGACATTAATATCATTAACTTGCTGGTCGTTTTAATATAACGTGACTCTATGCTGTAAATGCTGACATACAGAGGGACTATTCACTAATAATTTTGTCACTTTGTTGAAAAAATAGTTTCATCATTGACCAGTTATATTAAACCGAATTCAGTTGTTTTAACAGTTCTTGAAAAAATGCGTCCTATCCTAGTTTACGTGTTTGATCCTTACTTGTATTTATATCTCGGACAATGTTGGTTTGTTTTGAAGTACTCGTCAAGTTTGTCATTGGAGTAAGAGGGAGTACAAAACAAACCTACGTAGTAATATAACAAAAAACTCACTGTTCTTTTCAATTATTTATATATTTATGGGTTTTTTTCTAATGTATGTTAAGTTTTTATCTGGCTCTTTTATTCGACATAAAGAAATGATCCCTTTCCCACTGAATTTGTTCCCGTATATATAGAAACCTCTCATTTATTATGTTTTTGATATAACTGTAGCACAGTTGGGTCAGGGCATGGCCGTTCACCAGGTAGCTCAATAGGCTAGTTCAGCGCCGAATCCCAAACTAGCACCGCTGAACGTACGTTCTTTTCACTAGGAACACTGAAGTTGATTACAACTTGTTTATTTCATTTTTATCAGAGTTTCATGAAAGTCAAGCAAGGTACGGTTTTCTTTCAAGAAATTATTGATAAAAGGTATAATGATGCCGTAAAAACAGTCTCAAATGTGAGGTTACAGTTTTTGGCAGTGGTACGGGGAACCTTCAGTGTGGCCTCACAGTCGACACGTCATTCAGTAGTCCAATATATATATACAATCTTGTAGTGAATTATTCACTTACTCCTATTAAACCTACTCGTGGCTGTTCGCAATAATTCCATACTCTAAGGTCACATACGTAGTTTTATCGCTGACACGCATATTTAAATCAACATTGACTGTCACCTACTAAATAAAAATGAATAATGCATTCAAATTTTAATTTCAATGGATTTGACACGATAGGGTCATCGTGTCAAATAATTAATAAGTTTACGTCTCTGTCATATAAACGAGAGAAGTTGCACAGTGTGACATTTACAATTCACTTATGTTTGAAGACAAGACAAACAAAGAAAACCTTGTTGTTGTTGAATTAATACATTCAGATGAAGGATGGCAACTATATCACGATCTTCTCTACGGCGTTTATCAGCGACACATAGGTCTTAATCCATAGTTGGTATGTAACACATCTTATGTATATCAGATATCACAGATGATTTTTTTTGTTAATAATTTTACTTTTATGTGCATAATTAGGTAACAAAATAAGAAATTTAACATTTATATTCTTTGATTAGCAGTTATTTGTAGCCACGCAAGGTGTAAGAATATTTGAACATGAGTAAACTTGACGATGCATATATAACATGATATATATTTGTTTGTTTGGGTGAGTTTAACGTCCTATTACAATATATGGTCATTTAAGGACGGGCGTGAAATAGAAATAAACTGGTCACGTGGTACCAAATACAAGCCTGCATACAAAGTATGTTATTAAAAATTGTAGAATGCATGATATTATCTGGTTAGGTATACTTTGCTAACTCTGCTTATTTTTTGAAGTAGGAAAATAAAAAATAACTTTTGATGGAGCCCTGTTGTTGACCAAGCCTATATAAAAGGATGCAATTAAAATAAGAATTTTGATAGTTGCTTGTCTTGGCATGTTTTGAGGTTCATGTCCTTGTATCAGTCAAGATGATATGGGGACAGTGTTCAGGAAGTCATCGAAAAGAAAAACATGTGAGAAAAGAAAAGATAGATGCCAAACCATTTGAATAGGGTTAGCATATCCATTTTTGTTTCTCCTACAACCACCCTAGGTTTCATCAGTCTCGACTTATTGGATAACCCTGCTACATGTAGGAGTTGAAAAATATGTTTTGGTTAACCACTAGTAGGTAACACCCTGGAGGTGTCAATCCCCTAACTATGACGTCAAGTAACAATTCTTTTTGACGTCAACTTTCATTGTGACGTCATAGTTCATTGCAAACATTTCCCCGATCTGATACAGGAGTATTGTATTCTCAAGACAAATCTATTTTGTTCTAGAAATAACATCTCAAATTTGTTAAAGAGAAAAAAAAGTCCCTTATCTCAAGATAGTTGATTATCTTGTTTATCTAACTCTCGTTTGTTAATTTTGAAATTGTAAACTCGGTAAAACTGGTGTCTTTGTACAATTCGAAAATCTACTAACTCGGGTTAGATAAACATAATAGCCAACCATCACTCGTTAGGGAACCGCTATATCTCCAATGTCTGCTAGGGAAAAGGCAAAGTAGAAAACCCTCAAATCTGCTAGGGGTCCGATATTAGTCACCACATACGAATATGAGGTGGGGTACTGAACATCTGTTCCTTCCCCGAGACTTTGGACTCGGTACGTTATATATACTTTGATGATTAAAGTTTAATTAACGTAAAACTGATAAATCATATGGACAAAGATTCACCGTCTGTCTTTATGTGTGACGAACTTAGAGTTGTCTTCAATCGTAGGGAGCTTATATATTAAAATTAAAATTGATAAATATTAATGTCAAAATAAATTAAGAAGATTAATGATTGTAATAAATTTTATTTGAAGTATTTTATTGACTTCAAAGACATGAATATATATAATAAAGTATTTTTTATATATAAACATATGTATCTATTTAACAATAATAATATACATATAACAATAAAACTTCGAGTCATTAAAATAGGAAATATTTAAAGGGTTGTGTAAGCCATAAATTCAATTCAATATTTGACACAATACATTCATCAGATGTAAACAGCACATGTACAGGCACTGTAGTTTTTATAACCATCAGAAGAGTTCCGACAAATTAAATTTACGTTGTCACACAGGTAAACGCCATTAAAATATTTCTTATTCTGCAGTGAGTATCGGTTATTTCAACTCTCATATATTTTCTTTCTATTTGGAAGAAACATAAATATAGATATGAGAAAATAGAAAGACACGTGATTTCCAAATAAACGGCAGCGAAACAGGTGCTTCGATAGCTAGTGTGTGTAGAGAATACTAACAGTCAAGTAAAGTTACAAGGGATATAATCACGTTATGATGACGACCGTCGTTTGTGCAGAATGAAAGTACCCTGGTTGAACACACAGGCTATTTAAGTTATTAGTCAACGGGAACCACCTATCCGGAAATTTAAGCAATTCATGAGAACATGCTTCAAGTGTGACAAGAAAATTACGTAAACAGATGGGAGTGGTATGTTATTGTGCTAAGGAATGAACTGTCTTAAAAAAGTGCTTTTTATTTCTTGAAAATAACAGATGTAATTTTTTTTTTAAAAACGTTAGACGCAATAAGTATAATCATTTACGTATCCTATTGTTTCCCTTATATTTTTTTCGTTCCTCCCTTGTATAATTAAACGTAACAATATAATGCATTTCAAATACAGCTGTTTTTCTTGATGGATTAGGAAAAGGTCGTTATCAAATGACGTTGTGCATTATGACGTTTTAACCAAATCACCTTTATGTTTTACAACTTTACAATAACATATTTCATATTCTAATGTTCATCTGGCATACACATGCTTCTATTTTTTCTTTTCATAAAATGTTCACTCAAGTGCGTTTTCAAAATTTATAAGCGTAATAATTGCGAATCATGAGAAAACATTAGCGTTGACACACTACTTATTACAGGACATTACGGTTTAAATTATAGGTTGTCCTTTAGAAATTACAACATTAGCCTCTGTAGAAAAGTGTTAAGACAGGGTCCCTGTCCCGTGCTTAAATCGTGACTAGCAGTGTCACGGTAGACACGGGCGTGACAGCTAACTGTCGTAATATATCTATGCTAAATTAAGTAGTAAACAATATTACAAATAATCACTTAAGATTGGTTTCCATGGACCAATCTACTAGCGGATATCCATGACAACAGAACATATTTACTGGAACGAAACAGCGATAATGATAAATCACATATTAAGCAATCGGAAGTTTTGACTATTGTTATGAAAAAAGTATAAAATTAGTATTTTTACTCAAAGATAAAAACTATTCTTTTGACGTAACAAAATCAATTATATTATCTGCCTTAAGAATACACATATGTTTTGATCAATTATTTTAACATCAAATACTGAAGCTACTACTGATGAAAAAATGTAGCTGAAACTACACATTCACATACGTTCGAAACCATGTTAACTCTGTTAATTGAAAAATAAAAGACATAAACTACACCAGAATAAGTGAAAGGCGATTTCGAAATGAGGTTTGAACACTTACCTTGTTGAACAAAAGCGAACAATAACAGGCAAACGAAAAGGATGCAGGTCCCCATCTTGTCTTAGAGGTTTTACAGTGATAAAATATGAAAGCCTCTTTACACATAGCCTGAGCCGGATTACGAAGTTCTAAATAACATATGTATCCGCTAAAGAAAGTAGTTCCTTTTCATCACGATTTTGATTCAAATTCAAAAATATCTTTACATCGCTGACAAATATGTTTCAAATACGAACTAACATATTAAGAAATGATATGTAAACAAGTTCGTATCATTGGATGGTTTAACTGTTCTAGTGTCACGCAGGTCAGTACACGCAAAGGTATTTGCATATCATTCAATTGCAATATATGACGTCACTTGACGGGCGTGACAGTTTTTCATTATGATAATTATTTATTTATGGTTCTCTATTTGCGTTTGTAGGCGATATTTTAGTGTTATTATTCATAGAACAAAGGTATTAATTGAAAATTTACATCCGACGGGTCGGAGAATGTAATTTGATAAATAGAATAAATTATTTGTTTGTTCACTGCTGAAAAGTGAAAGGGATTTCAATTTTCAAACGTTTCTTTTCTCAGAAAGATAAAGAATCGTGATACCGACAAATATGTTTATTTAGTTATAATTTTATATTAACAATGAAGGGGTTATTTTAATAAAACATCTGTTTTACGTTCATCCAGTTCAGTACTGCTGCTTTTACTGACGTTTGCTATCTACAACGTTACTACCAAAAGGAAAATCTTACCATACGGTACATCTCGGAATCGAGCATTCAATATTATTGATTATTTATCATCAGTAATCAATGTTCTAAACAGTAAATCTATTAATTCTACGTATTATATTAGTTTATATAACGTTAATATATTATGCGATATTGTTTCCGTCAGGTCATACATCAACAATACTTAAATGTGACGTCATCTTTATTCTAGTATTTGTGTCTTAACGTCTCAATTACCGCCATAAATATTGAGTTTAGAAATATCTCGCACAGTTCCTCACTTTAACATCATACCATGACACTACTGTCCCTCACCAGCAGGAAATCACACCCAATCATCTTACAGTGTATCACTACCGTTATGGACTACTTACTACGCCCAGAATTAGCTAACTTTATGATAGGACTATCACGCATAGCCTCATACCTGTTCCACGACAGTTTGGTTTGTTATATAGAATTTAGCGTGCTATAAGACATTTCTCATTCAAACCAGTTCTTATCGCTACCCTCTTAATGTTGAACGTCAAACAGAAATCAGCAAATATCACTTTGCAAAACTTTTCAAATTATAACAATAATAATATACAACATTTGATTTAGTGCCCTGTCTAGCTAGAATAAGCCACTCTAAAGCGCCTTATAGTACATAGATATACAATTAATACAATTATCATACTTGTATTCATTAATTAATACAATTTTGAGGAATACGCAGGAGCTGCCTTATAAGGCGCTTACTACTAGTCATATGCCACCTGGCTAATATATCCCTATGTGTGTATGTCTACGTGTGTGCCGGAGATGTATTGTAATCTGTTTGTAGTGGGACCGTGCTTCCAACGGTATCATTTATAGTGCCACCTCACCTGAATGCTACAGCACAGATACCGCAATATCCACCCGTGACCAGTTTATACTCCACCTGGGTTATTGGAGTTTAAAAGGAGAAAAACAGGTTCTTTGACTATTTCATGCGTGCGACGACTTCGAGGATCGAGGATTTGCAATCCTTCCCTCAGAATTATGACGTCAGCGTCATCCTAAACAGCCTACTAACATGGCCATTTTAAGGTACGACGGGATGAAGTAAGGCTCCTGTCATCGAATATCTCTCACTTAGTAATCGACTGGCTCGTGCTCGTCTGCGGCACATCCTCAAGATCTGCTGACCAAACAAAAATCAAAGAACTGCAGAACGGGATAAGGACGAGATTAAAGATCAACAGGATCCAATCATGGCGCTTGATATGACAAAGACACGTCACTATTACAATACCACCAAGTCCATGTCAATTCCCAGAATATTCATGGACAAGGAGAAGAAACAGAAGGTAACATAGGCCTCCTAAGAGGTCCTCTGATGTCGTGTACAGGGCAAGACGTCATAGAGAGGATCAAAAACGTCCACTCTAAGTACGTTTTGTCACAATTCCCTTATTAAGAGACACGACGGTAGCTGGTCTGGATAAGATGATATGACAAACATGCCTGTCCATTTTCAAATAAATTCCTATAATTCACAAAAATAATGTACTTATCAGTTTTGTTTGTATACGATTTGCTCAGTTTAAAAGTTATTCTGAAAGTAAAGCAAAAAAATGTATAATTATACAACAGTACCGTAAAGCATAGCCAGCCCTTTAAACTCACTGTTTCTATTAAACTAGCATATCAACCTTTCCTTTGCTTTTTAGGAAGAAACATAAGCTACATCAGTTCTCTCCCTATTTCAAAGTTTGGTAACTATATTGAGATATCATCATATAGTGCTATAATCTATATATACATTATTTCCAATTCCCAAAATTCATATAATATATTCACTGAGATTGACAATAATTTTACAAATAGCTAGATTGATTCAAATACGGTGTGAATATGAAATATAAATATTTAATATATAAGTATAGAAACAGCTCCGTTGCAATCTAAACATAAACTTATACGAATTACGTTGCATCCTTATCCAATTGTTACCAATTTAACGAATGAAATTGTATATTTTAGTATATAGGTGAATTTTGCTCAAATAAGAACTAACATTTTGTACAGTTTATATGTTGACACAATACATAGGAATCCATTTTTTTGAAAAATATTTTGTTATTGCCCCACAACATGTTTTTGGGAATAATGCCAGGGTTAGGGCCCTGGTTTCAGTTTTCTTACAATACTATTGTCCTCATACAAGAGGGCTCTCTTTTATACATTTATTCATTTTATAAATTCATCCATCAATTCATTCATTCTAATAATGGTACTATATAATCAATAGAAATGCCTATGTTAATAACCGTGTTGTGCTACCTTACAAAATACCAGGGGAGATAACTGTTAACTACGTTATGTAGCCCCTGCTGGAAGTACGCGTCCCCAAGTATGGCACGCCAACTTAACCTTTAATACCCAAAAGAGATATCTCATATAGTTTAGGAGATATCTCATACAGTTTAGGAGATATCTCATAAACTAATTGAGATATCTCTATTAATATATGAGAAATATCATAAACAATTGAGATATCTCATATAATCGGAAATTAATTGAGATATCTCTATTATAATTAAAAATATCACTATTACAATTAAAGATATCTTCAATTCTAATAGAGATATCTCAATTACATTTAAAGATATCTCTATTATAATTAAAGATATCTCTATTACAATAAAACATATCTCTATTACAACTAAAGATATCTCAATTACATTTAAAGATATCTCTAATTCAATTAGAGATATCTCTAATTCAATTAGAGATATCTCTAATTCAATTAGAGATATCTCAATTACATTTAAAGATATCTCTAATACTTCATTCATTTAATTATCTCATGAAACTGCGACCGATCTCGTATCACCAGGAAATATGAAACTTGTATTTATCTATGCTTGAAAGTTCAAACACGATTATGAACAATGGAATGCTTTCTCCTATCTGTCTAAATTCCATGTCGTTTCTATTTACAATATATGCATAGAAAATACAAATAGTGTAGGTTTTGTAATTCTTTATAGATTTACACGCCAATTAATTAACCCAGACATTGACATAACAAAGCTTTGTGTTAAATTGTATTATGTCATGATGAATCAATCATATTCCTAATATGATTCATCTACCGACACCTCAGGATAAAACATTCCCTATATAGTTACAATATTTGAGGAGAATTTCATTAGGTATTCTTATCAGATTTTTTTTTTTTTTTATACTTTCATTATTCAAAATCAACCTCTATCATAATGAGCAGATAGCGGTTCGTGTTATTCAACGTTTGACTCTTTTCAAGACTGATGTTTTCTTTTCTCAAAAAGATTATACGAGAACACAAGACTTTGACTGCATAAGAGCCCAATGGGTGACGTTCTCGATCTGTCACCGTAACGCTTTTGTGGTAAATAAGTGCAAGTACGATTTTATAGACGTATGTGAATACCATCGCAATGAGTTATTCACATTGATTTTACACAAGTGTGTGAGATTATCTGAGGGCGTCGACGAAAAACTGTGAACCTTTATACAGACGTGAAAATACTTTTCTGCGACTGAAACAAAGCGACATATATAAAATCGTTTATAATCCGTCGCATTCAACACAGGACTCCATTTTCAACATTTCATGTAGATATAAATAGTGAGGCTACTATGTAGATATATATAGTGAGGCTACTATGTAGATATATATATAGTGAGGCTACTATGTAGATATATATAGTGAGGCTACTATATAGATATATATAGTGAGGCTACTATGTAGATATATATAGTGAGGCTACTATATATATCTACATAGTGAGGCTACTATATATATCTACGGTTGCGTTTTGAGAGAAACTAAAGGAATGTCTTGCTTGCGGAAATAGCCTTCTATCTGTTTTCATAGACGCATCCGCACATAAAACTCACTACACTGGTTATCAGAGAACTGTGGTGGCCTATTAGGGTCAAACATAAATATTTTAATCATGCTTTCTGGACCTAATGTCGACATCGCAAATGAATATTTTGGAAATCGCCGAAACACACTACAACCAACACCAAACACACAACCACA